>OZ020612.1:54829780-55067280 GCA_963971575.1 Liopterus haemorrhoidalis
AATAATATATATTTGTGTTTGAAACTTTTACATTTTACACACGTCAACATAAGTATAATTTTAAAAAAATATTATATTATAGATTGAATAAAAATATATGTGTACATATCATTTTAACACAAGTTATTAAAATCGTTATCCAAGATTCTTCAAATGAATACAATGGATTTTCCTTGAAAATGATTTTAAAGTATATCGGAAAGAACTCAGAGGCTAACACATAATATTTTCTGGCAAGATATTATAAAATTTGGTGGAGTAATAATTAACCGAATATCTGGCACAACTGAGTCTGGTGTAAGTCGGCCGTATTAAGTGTTTACCCCTTGTCTCATATCTATGGAGTTCTTGTTGGCTATTGAACTTATTTTTATTTATGTGCATGTAAATCAGGCAGTGAAAGATGTACAGGCACGGGAATGTCATCACTCCTAAAATGTTAAAATATTTTCTACAGTCCTGTCTATACTTTAGATCACAAATAATGTGATCTAATATGAAAATTAAGGTGATGGAGTATAAAATTAACGAGAAAAAAGGGTCGTTCAAGAAAATATTCGCGGAGGGGGGGGGGACGAAATCTGAAGCTACTTCACCGCTACCAACCTGTAATTAATTATATACTTCAATATATAACCATATTATTATTTCAGAAACGGAACCAGACATCCAGACTCATGAGGATAGGATTCGAATGCTGCAAAATCATGCATTATCCATGCGGTCACAATATTATCCATCTGTAAACTCAGTTGCTGTATACGGTGGCGGCGTATATGGAACGAAACCCTATTTCCCTTACTTCAACTCGGCAGGGTTCCCATTTTATCCATCGTACGATCCAGGATATTATCCAGGTTATCCCTATGGAGCACATGAAGGTCATCCACATGAACATGGATCACATGGAGGTTATCCACATCGTCCATATTACCCGGAACATCATCCACATAAACCAGAACACAATAATCATCACCCAGAACATAATAATCATCATCCAGAACATAATAATCATCATCCAGAACATAATAATCATGATACAGAGCATAATGATAATCATCCAGAACATAACAAACCTAAGCCAACTAAGCCAACAACAGAAAAACCGACTGAAACACCAGCACCAACAGAAAAACCAACTACAAAGGAAGAACCTACTAAACCACCAAAACACCCAAAACCAACAACAAATAAACCACGTCCCACAAGTCATAAACCAGACAGAGATCATGATAATTTCCACAAAGACGGACATAATTTCTATGCTGAAGAAATTAAATATCAATATCAAAATTTCGGGACAGGTAATTCTGTACATAAAATTGAACAACAAACAGGAGATAAAACAGAAGTTGGATATGGATCTGTGAATGTATATCAACCTGGGTACTATCCTCAAAATGGTGATCATGATGGTCATGGAGATCATGACGGCCACGGAGATCATGACGGTCACGGAGATCATGACGGTCACGGAGATCATGACGGTCACGGAGATCATGACAGTCACGGAGGTCATGGCGGTCACGGAGATCATGATGGTCACGGAGATCATGACGGTCACGGAGATCATGACGGTCACGGAGGTCATGGCGGTCACGGAGATCATGACGGTCACGGAGATCATGATGGTCACGGAGGTCACGGCGGTCACGGAGATCATGACGGTCACGGAGGTCATGGCGGTCACGGAGATCATGATGGTCACGGAGATCATGACGGTCACGGAGGTCATGGCGGTCACGGAGATCATGACGGTCACGGAGATCATGACGGTCACGGAGATCATGACGGTCACGGAGGTCACGGCGGTCACGGAGATCATGACGGTCACGGAGGTCATGGCGGTCACGGAGATCATGATGGTCACGGAGATCATGATGGTCACGGAGATCATGACGGTCACGGAGGTCATGATGGTCACGGAGATCATGACGGTCACGGAGATCATGATGGTCACGGAGATCATGACGGTCACGGAGATCATGATGGTCACGGAGGTCATGACGGTCACGGAGGTCACGGCGGTCACGGAGATCATGACGGTCACGGAGGTCATGGCGATCACGGAGATCATGATGGTCACGGAGATCATGATGGTCATGGAGGTCATGACGGCCACGGAGATCATGACGGTCATGGAGGTCATGACGGTCATGGCGATCATGGAGATCATGACGGTCATGGTGGTCATGGTGATAAGGACAATGATGGACATAGTGGTCATGGTGACAAGGATAATGATGGACATGGTGACAAAGATGGACATGGTGACAAAGATGGACATGGTGACAAAGATGGACATGGTGACAAAGATGGACATGGTGACAAAGATGGACATGGTGACAAAGATGGACATGGTGATAAAGATGGACATGGTGACAAAGATGGACATGGTGACAAAGATGGACATGGTGACAAAGACAAAGATGGACATGGAGAAGGAGATGATGATTGTGATGAAGATGGGGATAAAGAAGAAAGCCACGGTCATGGAAATGATAATGACAAAGACAAAGACCATGGTCATGAACATGAAAATTATCCCAATCATGGATATCCTTACCCCTATCCTCCTTATTATCCGTATCAACCCTTTTATTACCCTCCCCAATATCCATATCCATGGTATGGCAATTACCCACATCCTCATGGACCCAGGGACAAGGATAGGCTGGCGTTTCAAGTAAATAATAATCCGGCTGCTTTTTCCGTACCTGAAAAAGCGGCTCATGATGGACGCCCGATGACGAAGGCTCCTCCTCCACCTGCATTAAGGCGACCTTACCTTTCTGCGTAAACTGCGACTGTATTATCTTGTATTATTTATTAATGATGTAAACATATATGGGGTGTGATCAAGTAATTTGATAAATGACATTATTTTTTGGTCACCCTTCGTATATAAGGGAAACAGTAAATTGAAAAACTGTAAAATGTGAAGGTTTTTGTAATAAAATTGATTTGAAATAATTTCATTATTTTCATATATATAAACCCAATAACATATTAGTTCGCCCGGTTCTATTTTTTTTAAATTTTACTAATAATGTGTAGAATAACTAATAAAAACAAATTAAAGTTCTTTCACAATAACTATGAAATGAGGTAGTAGTTGATAAATTTGCTGTATTGCCAGTTATTTGTTTACGAATGTCAAAAAAGTTAGGTTATTTTCAATCAATTCTTAAAAGGGATTAAAAACCTATATTTCAATGCGAGTAAAGGAGTCAATGTTAATTATGATATAGAGTTAGAAAAAAATTGAAATGGTTTATTATCAGCTCCGATAGGAGGTATATAGGCTATTCCAAATTTTTAGGTGGAACTAGATTTTGCAATCTAGTAAATTTTATAGTTTGATTCAAGCTTTTGACCATTTTGGTAAAGCTATTTAAATCATATTTATAATAAACATTTTTAGGTTAAAGTTAATATTATAAAATGTCATTTTCATTACATTTTAATGTTTGTGTCATTTTTAGGCTTTTGTAGGTATGACCAAAAAACCCTTATACCGTCATTTTGTCGTCTGTCTGTCTGTCTGTCTGTCTGTCTGTCTGTCTGTCTGTCTGTCTGTCTGTCTGTCTGTTCGGTAAAAATTGTAGCCAAACGGCTAAACCTAGAGAGTTGAACTTTGGCATGTTTATACAACTCTTTGACCCGCACATAGGAAAAATACTGAAACATCTAACAAACATATCCCCCTAAAAATATAAACAAATATGTGCTCATCGAAAAAAAAATATATATATTTTTTTATAATTCTGAGTAGCGTATCAAATGAAAGCCCTTGGTACGTGGATTAACGATCAAATTTTTATGTTTGCAAAATAAATTATTTTGAAGCGATTTTTGGCAAAATTGTGCAAAAATTATTTTGTCCCACACCCTGTAGCCCAGATGGTTTAAACTAAAAATCTGAAAAAATTCTAAGTAATGTACATTGGTGTGAACCGGAATAGCACAACAGGAATTTTTGATCAGATTATGTTTTTGGAAAAAAACGCATTTTTTGTACACATGTTACAGCTTTGTAACTGGCTACTCTGGAAGGTGTTTCCTGGTGTAGTGGTTATGACACTGGCTTCTCACCCAACTAACTCTATCGAAAGGGATCGAACCCTGCGAGAAGAGACAATAATATTTTTTGTTTTTTTTTTTTGAATTTTTATATTGTTTAAATTATTTTTTCAAAATTTTAGTTATATTTTGGCAAATGTTGCATTTAATTTTTAAAAGCGTAAATTTAATAACCAGTGGAAATTGTTTAAATTATAATTTAATTCTGTTTCAATGTACACGAAATCAGAGGCTCGGAATAATATAAATACCAATGGAAGCCATAGGCGCAATTTTTAAAATTCTTAATTAACTTTGCTATATATATATATAAAATACTGCACATATTTAGAAACCTAAATAATGGAATTAGGCGTTCGAATTAAAATTAACAAAAAAAATATTTTAATATAAAATTTGTTTTGGCATCCCAAATAATCATCATTCACTTACTAAATATCTGCAAACCCTGAAATGTGTGAAAATTCACACTTCACATCAATTTTTAATACACATGTCTCATTTCTTAAATTCTTAGATTTTCCAAAAATTTTAAAATGTATTATTTATTTTATTTATCTAATAAATGTGACTTAATAATTAATGCCAACATGAAAAATGAAATAACCTAGCTAAACTATGTTTTCGTGACAACTTAAAAATACGAAACCCCTATTTAGTTCCGCCTAAATCGAAGAAATAGGTCATTTCTTGTATTTCGCCGTTAGCCCTATTCAATGCAAATCACCACAACACAATAAGCAACTGGTGCTGCCATGCACGCAGCACATTGAGTCACTGTATCTACTTAAATTAATAACCTCAAATAAATAAAATAAGCTCTTGCCTCAGCTTTACAGACAAAAAGGGGCGCCAGAAGCCTATCATGATTTGGTATTTTTCAAATAAATAAATATATGTTCCTTTATGAAATGATGACATAGCTTTTATAATTGTTTTATTATCTTTGGGGTTTATAAGGTCTTGACAAGCGTCCACTAATAAACTTCATTCAGTCCTTGGCTGCGCCTGGACCTTCAAGTTCAAATGCGGCCGAAAAAGATCTACTTTTTGGCCATGATACACAAACAACTATTTTCTACATACCGACTTGTATACATATTAAATCATAAAATGTAATATCTCTCTATTTTATATGATTTATTTAAAAACGTGTATGTAGTTAAAGAAAATATCTTCTTCTTCTTATTCTTCTTCTTCTTTGGGCACTATCAGTCTGGTTGACTTTTGGCCTCACTCACATAAGCCCTCCATCTCGATCTATTCATTGTCAAGTCTTGCCAAGTACCCTGTATACCTATGCTTATCAGACCTTCTGTTAGCTGATCTCTCCATCTCTTGCGAGGTTTTCTCACTGGTCAACGGGTATTCAATCTTCCTTCCCATATCTTCCTAACCATTCTGTCCTCCATTATCCTCATAACGTGTCCTATCCACCGTAATCGTCTGCCTCTGAGTTCTTGGGTGTTACTTGGCCTTGAGTACAGTTCTCCAATATCTTTGTTCTTACGGAGTCTCCATTCACCATTAATTTGAATGGGACCAAAGATTCTGAGTAATATTTTATTTTCGAAAACTATGAGGTGTTGTCGATCTCGCTTTGTTAAGGTCCATGTTTCGGATCCATACATAAGAACGGGACGTACTATAAAAAAATATGTTCATCTTAATAATGATTTTCTTTCCCAAATGTAAATCTTAATTATACTTCTGGTTGCCACACCTCCATTAGAGGTTTCCACGAGCTGCCACTGGTCCTAAGTAAAGTATATAATACGAACATCTGTTTATAATAAACAGAACAATGATACTCTATTGATTCATATTTATGCTCATGCAAAGCGTTTATGCTATGAATGTATTATAAACGAGGCTTAATTTAATCGCTTATTGATAAAACATATCATTTTCCACTGTTGTGTTCAAGAGACTGATACTATAAATACTGTAGATGTATTTAATTTAATTTCTAAACACTTGTTGTAAAATATGTGATGCAACTTCTCTGCTTACGTTTCTTAAATGCATAGACTTGAATGAATCCATTATTCGATGGCTGTTATGTTGTTGATAGAGGTCGTTGGCATTTTATATGTGTGAAGAACCTGATTAAATTTCACTACTATTGAACTTGAATTTTTTAGAAACTGGTCCTTAGTTTATCATCGTACTGGCAGAGGTCAGGTAACATGCTTGCACTTGAACTTGAACTAGTGACAGTAGTTTAATAGAGTAAATGCTAATAATTATAGGTACATATAATATAGCTTACGTAAATGATTGATAATCGTTTAAATTAACTGCGTTGTCGTGTTAATAATTTTCATCTTATAATGTTCATAGCCTAGCTCTACATGATGCCTTTGATCCAAAAACTTAGTTACGGATATTATTTGACATTGACAGTTGTCCGACATTGACATTTCCAGTGTATTTATTATCAGAATAGTCTTATTATTGCCATTTTTGTACATTATTTTATTGGTAAGCAAAAAATTGCCGCCTAAATAATAGCAAATGTATGATATTAATAAATTGCATTGTCAATAACTTTGCCTTTGTAAGTTTTCTCATTTACGCCACTATGTTAAGTTATATGAATTTTGTGAACATAAAAATATTTATTGTAAATGTTTAATATTTATATAAATTGAATAAATATGTGAAGTGTGAATTTTCACACATTTCAGAGCATTGTAGGTATTTAGTAAGAGGTAAAATTGCATTTACCGACTGTCCATTGTTGTACTTAATAATAATAATAATAATCAATGTGGGTACATACGAGGGCTACCTTTTAAGTTTCTACAAAAACTAAGAAAGAAATTTTTTTTTGTTGAACAAACTGTTTTATTGCTTTTCAAAATATTCGCCTTTAAGATTTATACACTTTTGCATGCGTTCAGACCAATTCTCGAAACATTTTTTCCACTCTGAAGTTGGTATCTCAAAAACATGGTTTTCGAAGGATTCAACACCTTCTTGAGGTGATCAATCAGAGCTTATGTGAGCTCATGTCGCACAGCATCGATATTATTTTGAATTACAATCGATTTTGTTGACCTTCACGAGATTCATCACTGACGGACGCACGACCACGACGAAATTCTGCAAACCAATTGTAAACAGTCTTTTCTGATAGTGCTTCATTACCTAAAGTTGAACGAAGCGAATTTATGCATTGTTGTTGAATTAGGCCTTTACTAAAATCTTACAAAATCATCCAACGAAAACCTTCACGAGTAATCTCCATTTTTCACAAACTTGTTTTTATTAACGCTCACTGTCAACAAACTACTTGGTCAATTTATAAGCTGCCACTGATTTCACAATAACAAATGTCAAATTTTATGAATGTAGTAGACACATTTCAATATTGCCATCTAGTGGTTGTTTGTAAAAACATAAAAGGTAACCCTCGTATTAATAACATTGCTTGAGTTTTCAGTTATTGAACTTGAACTCCTAACTTGTTTTTTTTGTTGTTATTTTTATGTTTGTTTTGGATTTAGTATATGTACATTTAATTGGTCTTCAAGCTGTGAAATAAATAATTGAATTGAATTAACATAAAACACTCGTTGGATTGAAGAAATATTATACTGGATTAGAAGATTTGTCCAATATTAACGGATTTCGTTTTATGACTATAAATTTGAATATATATGGTATTATATTGCTTAACTATTAATAATAGTCACATGTTAATTTGTTTGAATTTTTTTAGAGAACAGTTAGTTTTAAGCAGAGGTCATTAAGCTGGGTATAAACCAACTCCCACCATCGGCGAGAATAGTAGGAGATTCTTCTCAGCAAGCTTGCTTGTATATATAAAATTTTGAGTAAATTTTTCAGTATTTAGTCGCTCGACATCGTCGAGACTTAATCGTTTGCAGTTCGCTGGAAAGATGCGGGTTCTGTGGCCGGCGATACTTGTTGTTTTACTCGTTGGTAGTTGTTATGCCGGTAAGTAATTATTATGATTTTTTTATAATATTTAACCTTTAATAATTACCCATACTATCTCTATATCTCAGATATAGTATCAGATTCCTTAGTTTTCTGTTTGTACAATATGATTATAGAAAAAGAAGGCGTCTAGTATTCCTTTAATTTAATTTTAAAACAATATTAAATGGGCAATTCTGTGTAATTTAAAAATCAATTAATTCCGTGACTATTTAGACCAATGTTTTCCAACCACCGGTCCATGAATTTTTTTTTTTGCCGGTCCGCAGAATTATTTTTATGTGCAAGTTTACAAAAAAAAATTATGTTAATTTTTAAAATACAATAATAATTACTTTCCACAATAAACGATACATACCGGGTGAATTATTTAAGGAGCAACATACATGTTTCACATATAATGTTAGTGAAGTGAGTTATTTCAAAAGCAACATAGCCATAAAACAAATGCTTATCGTATCCATAGAAAAGACAAAATATTATTTTTTTAAATATTTTTTGGACTTAGCTACTAAGGACATTATTATTATTGTTTGTATGTCAATATAAACAAACTAATAAAAATTAATTTATTGTTTATAATTTACTATTTTTATGCCGTCTAGGAACTTTATCATGTCAAATATCTATTATATCTAATCACCATTGCATATCTGTTGCCATGGAAATGAGCTTGCTTTTATAATTTACTATGTTGCAAATGAAATAACTCACTTTATTAACATTATGTGTTAAACATGTATGTTGCTCCTTAAATAATTCACCCGGTATATCAAAAACATGATGTTAGTGGTACATTTTATTACCTTTAGTCTTGAAAGAGTTAAAAAGATCGTATTTAATATTGAGAGTCAATATTCAGTTATTAGTATAACAGATATTCACCTCGCAATAAATTTATTCACTAAAAAAAAAAATCATTTTACTATGCAATTATTCGCCTAATAAGTTATAGCCCAGTTAATTTTGAGATGAAAATCTCGGTCCTTAAGTAATAATTTCTTTCATTTTTCATTAATTATATTTGATTTTTTATTTGTTGTAATTTTTTGTGTTTATAATCAGTGCAATAAAAAATAAAAAACTGTTGCGATAAACATTACTTTCTAAACTTGCCAGTCCGCGAATTTTGTCTAGGTTGATTGCCAGTTCGCCATGAAAAAAAGTTGGAAAACGCTGATCTAGACGCCTTATTTTCTCGCAAGCCTGTAGCTGCAAACGTTAAATCGTTTATATCTGCTATTTGTACACTAAGCAAGTGAGTTCAATTCCTGCTTATGTCAGATAATTTGTGTAAAAATATTTATACAAATTACAGGTTTTGCTTAGCCGTTCACAACCTGCTATAAACTGTAAGTGTCTTTTTGTGTACGCTAAAAAAAATTTACGTTATACTGACATTATTACTATTGAATGTACATAGGAACTAAATGGAATTTTAATTTTCTTAAGCTGCCACTAGCTTACCTTTAAGCGATTGAAGTGGGCTTTTGCTAAACAAAATAATCAAAAGCTTAATTTAATTGCTAAAAATTACTAGATTTGCAACTAGTTAGTCTTAACCTAAAGAAACCGACTATATTTAACAGAACTGTGCCAAGTAATTTGTATAAGTATTTCAGATACCAAATATATATGCTATTCCAAACGTTTAAACGGAACTAAATGAAGTTTTATTTTTGTAAGTTGTCACCAGCCTATTTTTAATGATTAAAGTGGGCTTTTGCTAAACAAAATGATCAAAAGCCTTATTTAATCGATAAAAATTACTAGTTTTTTTCGGCTTAATCCAAAGAAACAAACTATAGCTCACTTTTTTGTTTCAACTGAACTAAACCCGAGTTAGTTTTTTCAAGTTGTCATGAAAAAAAAGCATCTCTAGGTTATCTAGTTATCATCTTTCTGTTTCATTTTGGCATTTATTATTAAGTGACATTTATTATAAAAAATAAAATATATGTTTTTAAATTTGTTTTAAAAGTTTTTATTGGGTTATCAAATGAAACCTCTTTATGCGTGTATAAACCTGCAGATTTTTATTTTTGAAAAATCAAATTTTATGAGATTTTGCTAAAAATGTGTTAAAAACTTTTCTCTCCCACTCTCTTTGTCAGAGGGGTTGACCTAAAAATCGAGAAAAATCCTGAATAATGTACAATGGTGGGAACCGGAATAGTTAGGGATTTTTTATCAGATAAGTTTTTCGAAATATATCGAAATTTTTGTGTCATTGAAAAAAATTATTATGTTTTTATAACATGTTATGTGGTATCAAAAGAAAGCTTCTAGACAACAAAAGTAGTTTTTTTAAATCTTTTTGTGACGATTTTTACCAAAAATTTGCTAAAAATATTCTTGTAAAAATATTCCCGCACTCAATAAACCAGGGAGTTCATGCAAAAATCTGAGTAATGCACCGGAAGAGTTCACAGGAATTTTTCACCTGATTCTAAAATATAATATAATTTCGAAAGTTATCGAATGTTTTTGCAACACCGTGTATACAATGTTTAACTGCGCCTACTATATTTATCTGGCTGTCTAGAGAAGTCTCTAGATGGGGGACGTGGATGATTCTTTCCAATATAATCGAAATTTATTATTTTTAATACATACCCACAATTTGTTATTACTTATTAAATACCTACAAAACCATCAAATGTGTGAAAATTCAAACTCATTTTTTTATTTTTTTTTATTTATTTATTCATATAACAGAGTTGTAATTGGGATTAACCCGTGAAATTACAACTACAAATTACAGATTAAAAAAATATTACAGAAATTTACTTTAAATTTAACATAATAAAATAATAAATATAATAAAACATAATAAACAATAAAAACGGTGGCTAAACCATTGTTTTCCAAACTTTTTGTTTTAGCGACACAGTTTCCAACTTCAGTAAAACGTTTTTAGAATTAAAAATTTGGTTTCCTTTATGATAATCTCAGTATGAAAACGAATTTTTTGGTTGTCTTTATTGGTCAACCCAAGAGATTATGAGTATACGCCTATTCATTCACAATTAAAGACTGGAACTTCTAATATGGTCCAAGTTTCTGCACCGTATGAGACTGGAAAAGACATAACATTTTATTATGCATATCTTGAGATCTAGACTCATTTCTCGATAGCACAATGAAAATTTTGATGTTTTCCGATTTTGTTGTTATAAGCGGTTTTATTGGTGTAAGCAGAACTAGATTTTTAATTTTGTACTTTTACTGGTTGATTGAAGCTTCTGATAATTTTGTTTAGGAAAAGTCAACTTCAATATATAAAAAATTAGCTAGTGACAACTTTAATTTAAATTCCATTTTGTTCTGCTTAAATATTTATAAAATTTGATTGATGCATAAAGTATAATTCATATCTTAGTATCGTGCGGAACTAGATGGTTATTTATTTTTTTAATGTTGATTAATCTACCCAAAATTTGTTTAAATATCAAATGTCATTTTTTTATTTTTATTGCATATTTTTTTCTGTATACCAAGATAATATTTCCTTAAAATTTCTTAAAATTGTAATATTTTGTCTTAAAGCCTGATTTACTGTGTTAAAATAGTCTGTGTCAAAGCCCCATTCAATCACTAGATTTCAAAGACTTGTTCCGCACGGTACAAAGAAACGAATTATATTATTTCCAAGGATCATGCAGGAAACAAAGGAAAATAGGTAACAAATAATGTAGTTATAAGCAACGTGTGTTTGAAGCGCATAGTTATCACTTCATTTTTTTCTTATTTCTATCACATATTTATGTTTATGGCAAGGTTCAAGTTCAGGGCGTTTATGGCAAACAACCAATGGAAGCCATAGGCGCAATTTTCAAAATATTAATGAACCTTGCTATATATAAAAAAAAAAAATACTGCAAATATTTAGAATCCCAAATAATGGTATTAGGTATTCGAATTAAAATTAACAAAAAAATATTTTAACATCAAATTTGTTTTGGCATCCCAAATAATCATCATTCACTTACTAAATACCTGCGAAACCCTGAAATGTGTGAAAATTCACACTTCACATCAATTTTTTATTCCTTGCCATTTTTTTGGCTTCCTTAGTCGTTTTTCCTCTCTCTTCTAGTATTTCTTTTAATTGCTTATACCATATGTTTCTTGGTCTTCCTATTTTTTCTCTTTTCGTATGTTCTTGTCTCCCAGACTTCTTGTTTCACTTTTCTTGTACCTTATAGTCTTTGAATGTGTCCCCACCGCTGCGGTGGGGACTAGTAGTTGTCTATTTTCTATGAATGTATCTTTTGGCTCTATGTTAAGTTTTTTTCTTATCTCCGTACTTCTAATTCTATCCATTTTCGACACTCCTTTTACTCTTCTTAAATTCTTCATTTCTGTAGCTTGTATTTTATACTATTCTCTTCTTGAAAGCGTCCACATTTCACATACGAAAGTCAGTACCGGCGTGTATATTGCTTTAAATATGTTTATTTTTGTTTCTTTTGTTAGTTCTTTTTTGTTAATAAGAGTACTATTTATATCATAGTAAAGTTTCATTGTCTTCTTAATTCATGTGTTTATCTCCATTTCCTGTTTTCCATCATCTCGTGTATCTACTCCTAAGTATCTGAAATTCTTGACCTGTTCTATGTTTATATCCTCTAATTTTATTTTTAGAACTTCATCTGCTCCAATAACCATAACTTTTGTCTTACTTTTGTTCATTGTCATATCGTATTTTTTGAGCATTTTATTGTTCTAAATTTCAACGTTTCTTTTTTACACTTTTTTATAATTTCGTCATAAATGTTATAAAGAGTGTAGGACTAAGTTGATTTACCATTATAATATATAATTTTTATTGTATTTTGGTTTTTGGTGTCATTCTTACTACAAATTTTCCATTTCTTAAATTTGTCTGTCTGCCAAAAATTTAAAAATGTATTATATATTATATTTTTTATAACAAATGTCTCTCGTTTACCTTTTGGCATTTTAAATTGTGACATGGACCATTTTCTGCCAACATGGAGTAAGAAATGACTTAGTCAAGCTCGGTTTTCATGGCAACTTATCTTACGACTTTCAATGGGTATAGCATTATTTTATTTATATTATTATAGCTGTGTGCTTTATATATTGGATATAAATGTATTATTTGTTAGTTTTTCTTTTTTCTTAATTAAGGTTAATAGTCCAGTAACCTAGTATATCATAAGTTGCATCGAGTGGGGGTAGTTAGTTTCGTTTTTTTTTCTTGTATGGGTGGTGCCTGAGATGCAAAATCCAAGTTTTCGACCTCAGCAGCCTTCCGGAACACTTTTGAATTTCGCAAAAACTGCTAAATTTTCGCACTCTTTTCGGTTTCTGCCCATTTTGACCATAAAGGAGCACGTTTTCGACAAACACCATTCTATGCATTTTATAACTAGATTAAATTTTCTACAATTTGAGACCAAAATGGGCTCGGTAGTCTTAATAGTGTCCGAGATTAAATTATTAATTTAGTTTGAGACTTGGATTTTGCATCTCAGGCATATCCCATACAAGAAAAAAAGACGAAACTAACTAACCCTACTTGATGCAACTTTTGCCCCATAATCATGACAAGGTTACTGGACTATAAGAGAAACAAGTTGAAAATATTTTAGGTAAATTTAATATTTATTTATTTTTCTCTTACAGGTGTTGTTCGACAACAAAGTAGAAATGTAGACAACAAGGAAGGGGATTTAAAGAAAGGATATATCAACGGTGGAGGTGCAGCATACGATATAGATCATTTTGTCGGAAACATTAATAATATTGGAGGAATAAATGCTGGCAATGCTGATATTAATCAACAAATTACGTTCCAAAGTCAACATTTTGGTGAAAATAACCAAATTTCATCTGTTCAACAGCAAATTGGTGATAGTCAACATGTTGGTGTAGGAAATATATCTGGTCATAAACCTGGCGATGACAAAGATGGTGATGACAAAGATGGTGATGGAAAACCTCATGGTGACAAAGATGGTGATGGAAAACCACATTGTAAGGATGGCAAATGCAAACCTGAAAAACCCAGTTGCGAAGAAAAGGATGATGAAGAATGTGTAAAACCCGAATGTGATGACAAGAAGGGAGATTGCGATTCACGACATCCACATTGCGGCAAGGATGGTAAATGCAAACCAGGTAAACCTGAATGTGATGACAAGGATGGAAAATGCGATCCTAAACATCCAAATTGCGGCAAGAATGGTAAATGCAAACCTGATAAACCTGAGTGTGATGACAAGGATGGAAAATGCGATCCTAAACATCCAAATTGCGGCAAGAATGGTAAATGCAAACCTGATAAACCTGAGTGTGATGACAAGGATGGAAAATGCGATCCTAAACATCCAAATTGCGGCAAGAATGGTAAATGCAAACCTGATAAACCTGAGTGTGATGACAAGGATGGAAAATGCGATCCTAAACATCCAAATTGCGGCAAGAATGGTAAATGCAAACCTGATAAATCTGAGTGTGATGACAAGGATGGAAAATGCGATCCTAAACATCCAAATTGCGGCAAGAATGGTAAATGCAAACCTGATAAATCTGAGTGTGATGACAAGGATGGAAAATGCGATCCTAAACATCCAAATTGCGGCAAGAATGGTAAATGCAAACCTGATAAACCTGAGTGTGATGACAAGGATGGAAAATGCGATCCTAAACATCCAAATTGCGGCAAGAATGGTAAATGCAAACCTGATAAACCTGAGTGTGATGACAAGGATGGAAAATGCGATCCTAAACATCCAAATTGCGGCAAGAATGGTAAATGCAAACCTGATAAATCTGAGTGTGATGACAAGGATGGAAAATGCGATCCTAAACATCCAAATTGCGGCAAGAATGGTAAATGCAAACCTGATAAATCTGAGTGTGATGACAAGGATGGAAAATGCGATCCTAAACATCCAAATTGCGGCAAGAATGGTAAATGCAAACCTGATAAACCTGAGTGTGATGACAAGGATGGAAAATGCGATCCTAAACATCCAAATTGCGGCAAGAATGGTAAATGCAAACCTGATAAATCTGAGTGTGATGACAAGGATGGAAAATGCGATCCTAAACATCCAAATTGCGGCAAGAATGGTAAATGCAAACCTGATAAATCTGAGTGTGATGACAAGGATGGAAAATGCGATCCTAAACATCCAAATTGCGGCAAGAATGGTAAATGCAAACCTGATAAATCTGAGTGTGATGACAAGGATGGAAAATGCGATCCTAAACATCCAAATTGCGGCAAGAATGGTAAATGCAAACCTGATAAATCTGAGTGTGATGACAAGGATGGAAAATGCGATCCTAAACATCCAAATTGCGGCAAGAATGGTAAATGCAAACCTGATAAACCTGAGTGTGATGACAAGGATGGAAAATGCGATCCTAAACATCCAAATTGCGGCAAGAATGGTAAATGCAAACCAGATAAACCTGAGTGTGATGACAAGGATGGAAAATGCGATCCTAAACATCCAAATTGCGGCAAGAATGGTAAATGCAAACCTGATAAATCTAAATGCGATGACTCGAAAGGAAAATGCAATGCTGCTCATCCAGATTGCGGCGAAGATGGTAAATGCAAACCTGATAAATCGAAATGCGATGACTCGAAGGGAAAATGCGATGCTGCTCATCCAGATTGCGGCGAGAATGGTAAATGCAAACCTGATAAATCTAAATGTGATGACACGAAGGGAAAATGCGATGCTGATCATCCAGATTGCGGGGAGGATGGTAAATGCAAACCTGATAAATCTAAATGTGATGACTCGAAGGGAAAATGCGATGCTGCTCATCCAGATTGCGGCGAGGATGGTAAATGCAAACCTGATAAATCTAAATGTGATGACTCCAAGGGAAAATGCGATGCTGCACATCCAGATTGCGGCGAGGATGGTAAATGCAAACCTGATAAATCTAAATGTGATGACTCCAAGGGAAAATGCGATGCTGCACATCCAGATTGCGGCGAGGATGGTAAATGCAAACCTGATAAATCAAAATGTGATGACTCGAAGGGAAAATGCGATGCTGATCATCCAGATTGTGGAGAGGATGGTAAATGCAAACCTGATAAATCTAAATGTGATGACTCGAAGGGAAAATGCGATGCTGCTCATCCAGATTGCGGCGAGGATGGTAAATGCAAACCTGATAAATCTAAATGTGATGACTCCAAGGGAAAATGCGATGCTGCACATCCAGATTGCGGCGAGGATGGTAAATGCAAACCTGATAAATCTAAATGTGATGACTCGAAGGGAAAATGCGATGCTGCTCATCCAGATTGCGGCGAGGATGGTAAATGCAAACCTGATAAATCTAAATGTGATGACTCCAAGGGAAAATGCGATGCTGCACATCCAGATTGCGGCGAGGATGGTAAATGCAAACCTGATAAATCTAAATGTGATGACTCGAAGGGAAAATGCGATGCTGATCATCCAGATTGCGGCGAGGATGGTAAATGCAAACCTGATAAATCGAAATGTGATGACTCGAAGGGAAAATGCGATGCTGCTCATCCAGATTGCGGCGAGAATGGTAAATGCAAACCTGATAAATCGAAATGTGATGACTCGAAGGGAAAATGCGATGCTGATCATCCAGATTGCGGCGAGGATGGTAAATGCAAACCTAATAAATCGAAATGTGATGACTCGAAGGGAAAATGCGATGCTGATCATCCAGATTGCGGCGAGGATGGTAAATGCAAACCTGATAAATCTAAATGTGATGACTCGAAGGGAAAATGCGATGCTGCTCATCCAGATTGCGGCGAGAATGGTAAATGCAAACCTGATAAATCGAAATGTGATGACTCGAAGGGAAAATGCGATGCTGCTCATCCAGATTGCGGCGAGAATGGTAAATGCAAACCTGATAAATCGAAATGTGATGACTCGAAGGGAAAATGCGATGCTGATCATCCAGATTGCGGCGAGGATGGTAAATGCAAACCTAATAAATCGAAATGTGATGACTCGAAGGGAAAATGCGATGCTGATCATCCAGATTGCGGCGAGGATGGTAAATGCAAACCTGATAAACCGAAATGTGATGACTCGAAGGGAAAATGCGATGCTGCTCATCCAGATTGCGGCGAGAATGGTAAATGCAAACCTGATAAATCTAAATGTGATGACTCGAAGGGAAAATGCGATGCTGATCATCCAGATTGCGGCGAGGATGGTAAATGTAAACCTGATAAATCGAAATGTGATGACTCGAAAGGAAAATGCGATGCTGCTCATCCAGATTGCGGCGAGGATGGTAAATGCAAACCTGATAAATCGAAATGTGATGACTCGAAGGGAAAATGCGATGCTGCTCATCCAGATTGCGGCGAGGATGGTAAATGCAAACCTGATAAATCTAAATGTGATGACTCGAAGGGAAAATGCGATGCTGCTCATCCAGATTGCGGCGAGGATGGTAAATGCAAACCTGATAAATCTAAATGTGATGACTCGAAGGGAAAATGCGATGCTGCTCATCCAGATTGCGGCGAGGATGGTAAATGCAAATCTGATAAATCTAAATGTGATGACTCCAAGGGAAAATGCGATGCTGCACATCCAGATTGCGGCGAGGATGGTAAATGCAAACCTGATAAATCGAAATGTGATGACTCGAAGGGAAAATGCGATGCTGCTCATCCAGATTGCGGCGAGAATGGTAAATGCAAACCTGATAAATCGAAATGTGATGACTCGAAGGGAAAATGCGATGCTGCTCATCCAGATTGCGGCGAGAATGGTAAATGCAAACCTGATAAATCGAAATGTGATGACTCGAAGGGAAAATGCGATGCTGCTCATCCAGATTGCGGCGAGAATGGTAAATGCAAACCTGATCAATCTAAATGTGATGACTCGAAGGGAAAATGCGATGCTGATCATCCAGATTGCGGCGAGGATGGTAAATGCAAACCTGATAAATCGAAATGTGATGACTCCAAGGGAAAATGCGATGCTGCACATCCAGATTGCGGCGAGGATGGTAAATGCAAACCTGATAAATCTAAATGTGATGACTCGAAGGGAAAATGCGATGCTGATCATCCAGATTGCGGCGAGGATGGTAAATGCAAACCTGATAAATCGAAATGTGATGACTCGAAGGGAAAATGCGATGCTGCTCATCCAGATTGCGGCGAGAATGGTAAATGCAAACCTGATAAATCGAAATGTGATGACTCGAAGGGAAAATGCGATGCTGCTCATCCAGATTGCGGCGAGAATGGTAAATGCAAACCTGATAAATCTAAATGTGATGACTCGAAGGGAAAATGCGATGCTGATCATCCAGATTGCGGGGAGGATGGTAAATGCAAACCTGATAAATCTAAATGTGATGACTCGAAGGGAAAATGCGATGCTGCTCATCCAGATTGCGGCGAGGATGGTAAATGCAAACCTGATAAATCTAAATGTGATGACTCCAAGGGAAAATGCGATACTGCACATCCAGATTGCGGCGAGGATGGTAAATGCAAACCTGATAAATCTAAATGTGATGACTCCAAGGGAAAATGCGATGCTGCACATCCAGATTGCGGCGAGGATGGTAAATGCAAACCTGATAAATCAAAATGTGATGACTCGAAGGGAAAATGCGATGCTGATCATCCAGATTGCGGCGAGAATGGTAAATGCAAACCTGATAAATCGAAATGTGATGACTCGAAGGGAAAATGCGATGCTGATCATCCAGATTGCGGCGAGGATGGTAAATGCAAACCTGATAAATCGAAATGTGATGACTCGAAGGGAAAATGCGATGCTGATCATCCAGATTGCGGCGAGGATGGTAAATGCAAACCTGATAAATCGAAATGTGATGACTCGAAGGGAAAATGCGATGCTGCTCATCCAGATTGCGGCGAGAATGGTAAATGCAAACCTGATAAATCTAAATGTGATGACTCGAAGGGAAAATGCGATGCTGATCATCCAGATTGCGGCGAGGATGGTAAATGCAAACCTGATAAATCTAAATGTGATGACTCGAAGGGAAAATGCGATGCTGCTCATCCAGATTGCGGCGAGAATGGTAAATGCAAACCTGATAAATCGAAATGTGATGACTCGAAGGGAAAATGCGATGCTGCTCATCCAGATTGCGGCGAGGATGGTAAATGTAAACCTGATAAATCGAAATGTGATGACTCGAAAGGAAAATGCGATGCTGCTCATCCAGATTGCGGCGAGGATGGTAAATGCAAACCTGATAAATCGAAATGTGATGACTCGAAGGGAAAATGCGATGCTGCTCATCCAGATTGCGGCGAGGATGGTAAATGCAAACCTGATAAATCTAAATGTGATGACTCGAAGGGAAAATGCGATGCTGCTCATCCAGATTGCGGCGAGGATGGTAAATGCAAACCTGATAAATCTAAATGTGATGACTCGAAGGGAAAATGCGATGCTGCTCATCCAGATTGCGGCGAGAATGGTAAATGCAAACCTGGTAAATCGAACTGTGATGACTCGAAGGGAAAATGCGATGCTGCTCATCCAGATTGCGGCGAGAATGGTAAATGCAAACCTGATAAATCGAAATGTGATGACTCGAAGGGAAAATGCGATGCTGATCATCCAGATTGCGGCGAGGATGGTAAATGCAAACCTGATAAATCGAAATGTGATGACTCGAAGGGAAAATGCGATGCTGATCATCCAGATTGCGGCGAGGATGGTAAATGCAAACCTGATAAATCGAAATGTGATGACTCGAAGGGAAAATGCGATGCTGCTCATCCAGATTGCGGCGAGAATGGTAAATGCAAACCTGATAAATCTAAATGTGATGACTCGAAGGGAAAATGCGATGCTGATCATCCAGATTGCGGCGAGGATGGTAAATGCAAACCTGATAAATCTAAATGTGATGACTCGAAGGGAAAATGCGATGCTGCTCATCCAGATTGCGGCGAGAATGGTAAATGCAAACCTGATAAATCGAAATGTGATGACTCGAAGGGAAAATGCGATGCTGCTCATCCAGATTGCGGCGAGAATGGTAAATGCAAACCTGATAAATCGAAATGTGATGACTCGAAGGGAAAATGCGATGCTGATCATCCAGATTGCGGCGAGGATGGTAAATGCAAACCTGATAAATCGAAATGTGATGACTCGAAGGGAAAATGCGATGCTGCTCATCCAGATTGCGGCGAGGATGGTAAATGCAAACTTGATAAATCTAAATGTGATGACTCCAAGGGAAAATGCGATGCTGCACATCCAGATTGCGGCGAGGATGGTAAATGCAAACCTGATAAATCAAAATGTGATGACTCGAAGGGAAAATGCGATGCTGATCATCCAGATTGCGGCGAGGATGGTAAATGCAAACCTGATAAATCTAAATGTGATGACTCCAAGGGAAAATGCGATGCTGCACATCCAGATTGCGGCGAGGATGGTAAATGCAAACCTGATAAATCTAAATGTGATGACTCGAAGGGAAAATGCGATGCTGATCATCCAGATTGCGGCGAGGATGGTAAATGCAAACCTGATAAATCGAAATGTGATGACTCGAAGGGAAAATGCGATGCTGCTCATCCAGATTGCGGCGAGAATGGTAAATGCAAACCTGATAAATCGAAATGTGATGACTCGAAGGGAAAATGCGATGCTGCTCATCCAGATTGCGGCGAGAATGGTAAATGCAAACCTGATAAATCGAAATGTGATGACTCGAAGGGAAAATGCGATGCTGCTCATCCAGATTGCGGCGAGAATGGTAAATGCAAACCTGATCAATCTAAATGTGATGACTCGAAGGGAAAATGCGATGCTGATCATCCAGATTGCGGCGAGGATGGTAAATGCAAACCTGATAAATCGAAATGTGATGACTCGAAGGGAAAATGCGATGCTGCTCATCCAGATTGCGGCGAGAATGGTAAATGCAAACCTGATAAATCGAAATGTGATGACTCGAAGGGAAAATGCGATGCTGCTCATCCAGATTGCGGCGAGGATGGTAAATGCAAACCTGATAAATCGAAATGTGATGACTCGAAGGGAAAATGCGATGCTGCTCATCCAGATTGCGGCGAGGATGGTAAATGCAAACCTGATAAATCTAAGTGCGATGACTCGAAAGGAAAATGCGATGCTGATAATCCAGATTGCGGAGAGGATGGTAAATGCAAACCTGATAAATCTAAGTGCGATGACTCGAAAGGAAAATGCGATGCTGATAATCCAGATTGCGGCGAGGATGGTAAATGCAAACCTGATAAATCTAAATGTGATGACTCGAAGGGAAAATGCGATGCTGATAATCCAGATTGCGGCGAGGATGGTAAATGCAAACCTGATAAATCTAAGTGCGATGACTCGAAAGGAAAATGCGATGCTGATAATCCAGATTGCGGCGAGAATGGTAAATGCAAACCTGATAAATCGAAATGTGATGACTCGAAGGGAAAATGCGATGCTGCTCATCCAGATTGCGGCGAGGATGGTAAATGCAAACCTGATAAATCTAAATGTGATGACTCGAAAGGAAAATGCGATGCTGCTCATCCAGATTGCGGCGAGGATGGTAAATGCAAACCTGATAAATCGAAATGTGATGACTCGAAGGGAAAATGCGATGCTGCTCATCCAGATTGCGGCGAGAATGGTAAATGCAAACCTGATAAATCGAAATGTGATGACTCGAAGGGAAAATGCGATGCTGATAATTCAGATTGCGGCGAGGATGGTAAATGCAAACCTGATAAATCTAAGTGCGATGACTCGAAAGGAAAATGCGATGCTGATAATCCAGATTGCGGCGAGGATGGTAAATGCAAACCTGATAAATCTAAATGTGATGACTCGAAGGGAAAATGCGATGCTGATCATCCAGATTGCGGCGAGGATGGTAAATGCAAACCTGATAAATCTAAGTGCGATGACTCGAAAGGAAAATGCGATGCTGATAATCCAGATTGCGGAGAGGATGGTAAATGCAAACCTGATAAATCTAAATGTGATGACTCGAAGGGAAAATGCGATGCTGCTCATCCAGATTGCGGCGAGGATGGTAAATGCAAACCTGATAAATCTAAATGTGATGACTCGAAGGGAAAATGCGATGCTGCTCATCCAGATTGCGGCGAGGATGGTAAATGCAAACCTGATAAATCTAAATGTGATGACTCGAAGGGAAAATGCGATGCTGATAATCCAGATTGCGGCGAGGATGGTAAATGCAAACCTGATAAATCTAAGTGCGATGACTCGAAAGGAAAATGCGATGCTGATAATCCAGATTGCGGAGAGGATGGTAAATGCAAACCTGATAAATGTAAGTGCGATGACTCGAAAGGAAAATGCGACGAAGCTCATCCTGATTGCGGTAGAGATGGTAAATGCAAACCCCCTTGTGACGACAAAGATGGAGCATGTAGCGCAGAACATCCAAATTGCGGCAAGGATGGAAAATGTAAATCCCCTTGTAATGACAAAGAAGGTGCATGCGATTCAACGCATCCTAGTTGTGGCAAGGACGGTAAGTGTAGACCAAAAACTCCTATACCATTCCGAGGTAGTTGGTACGGAACATCTCGCCGTGAGGACGTACCCTGGTTTTCTGCTGGTGGTGTTATCCATGATGCAGATACAAACCCAATGGAGGGACACTTTCAAGGAAAGGTAACTGGAGGATATGGTATTAATAAGAAAAAAGGTGTCCTGAAAGGAGAATGTGATATTGAAATGGACAAAGATGGAAAAGTAACGGGGAAAATTGAGATGGCTTCTGGTGATAAATCGGTCACTTGTACGGGCACAATCAAGGGAACTTATGAAATAGGTGATACTAATATCATTTGTGATTTAGAGGGTAAAGTATCTTTCACTGGTGAAAATCCGGAGGAAGGAGATATCAAAGGAACTGTAACACTTAAACCAAGTATTTTTAACTAAAATGTAATAATATTCACATATTTTACTGAATTACTTAATTTATGTAATGAAAATTTTATTTGTAATTTATTTTAACTATTTAATAAAATAAAAGAAAACATATTGTCTATCTTATTACACACTAGCTGTCGTACTCGTACTTTGTATGGTTTTGTTATATACATCTTTGCTATAACGTAGTGATATTTCAATTTCAAATAAAACCAAAAATACTCGTTTATTTTGATGTTAAATGAGGGGTACAAAACAAAACCAGCTTTATCATAGTCATCAAAATTTTGAGTATTCAAAAAAAAAACTATTTTCGAGTTTAGTTTAGTCACTTAAATGATTATTATTATTATTTTTTTTTTGTAAATCTACTGTTTATGGTAATACGATTAAGATTAAATAAGGCACCCACATTGGTAAAAATTTAATAGTTTGTGAGATAATTCACTTTTTTGTTTGGAAAAAGTTGGTTTTGCTGAGACTTGTCTGGATAAAGTAGATTAACTCAATAGTTAACTCTTCATTTATTTTATCGTAATCTGCACGATTATAACAAAGCATATTTCTTGAAATTATATTAAGTTGTTTAACAGAAACATGTTGGAGATAGATTTCCAGTGACAGGTGGTATGGGTCAATTCTGCTTAGTGGGGCATCATACCTCATAACATTTACTTCATCAAGATTACTGATAATCAAATCAAGTACTCTATTATTATGATTGCGAATATTATTATATTGACTTAAATCACAGTAAGCTAAACAATCAACAAAGTCACTAGAAGGATTATGGTAAATGTTACTTGGTGTAAATTCTTTACCATTTGCAGACCATTGTAAAAGTGGCAAATTAAAATCTCCACAAAAGAAGACATCCGCATCCAACACTGAATCAAAGAGGTTGTATAAATTATGTAGGAAAAAATTCAAGGTATCTACATTGCCAGTGTAGATAAACACAACACACATGTAGTTTTCGGTCAATTTTATTATTATTTGAATTTAACGTTACCCAAATGTCTTCGGCGTCAGTGAACCATTCATGTCTCACATGGAACTCAAACACACTTTTTACACCAATTAACACTCCACTTCCTTCAGACTTCACAGAAGTGCGCGCAGACCTATCCCGTCTAACAACACAATAATCACTTGGCAGGATTTCACTATCATTAATATTGGAGTTTAAGTTAGTTTCAATTAACTCTTTAGTGCCTTACGGTACTTAAAAGTACATGGAGAATATTTCTACTGTATTGTCTAATGCTTGTGAATTTAGACCGCTAGTACTCATAGGCACCTTTCAGTACCATATAATTTCCCCCACCTCTAAAGGTTGGACTGTTTACATATTTCGTTTGGCAATTTTAGCCCGTATAAACGTATGCGTGCGCTATACTGTGTTTAGTAAATGCAAGGTAAGTTCAAAACTTTATAAATTGTTTATATTATTATTTAGTACTATATAAATTATTCATTTTGAGTAATTGGAGCTTTATTTATGTAAAATTATATTTAATTAATAAATTTAATAAACTATTCACCTCAAAATTACTTATTTTTATAGAGGCCGCGAAAGTGCCGTCAGGAATAATGGAAGGGGGAAAAAAGTAGAGTGGTTCCGAAATAGACCTCTTACTGATGCGGAATTAGAGGAAATAGCACATTCTATTTTATTGAAAGATTTACACCTCAACAACTTCATAACTGACGATGAAGAAGATGATGAGAACGAAAATGAAGACAACGAACAAGTTTTCCATTTACATTTATTGATATTCCATTTAGCTCTTCAAAATTGATTTCTGTAAATTTACCGGCATCAACGGAAGAATTAGAACCAGAGCTGAATAATAATGATAGCGTAATTTTGGAGTAATCTGAAAATATATTATGTACTGAACGCAGACAAACAAGGTCCAACCAAGTAAATTCAGAAGAAACCGATAATATTGCCTGTGAACCAATCATCCGAATTTGGAAAAAATTCGGTTGATTTGATCTCATAGCAAATGTCGTACATGCGGGATTCTTTTATGTTGTAGTGAGAAAAAAAAACTGCTTTCTTGACTACCATGAAATGGTCTAATTTTACCTAAAAATTGAATGATACCTTTATTTTTTGATACTATAGTGCAATTATACGAAATATTTAGACTGAATTAAATACCAAAGATATTACTTTTATGTTATATTACTTATTTAATTTTATGTATGTACCTTTTCTATGAAATATTAATTTTGGTCACCATCAGTATTAATCGATCTGAGAAAATCTGGATCTTTATTTCATCAAGAAGTACACTTATTTGTTCATCATTTATTCCAGCACACAATGTATGATAGGATGTGACACATTTACCGCACTTAATACCAGGACTTCTCTTGCTGCTTGCCCTATTACAAATTTTGCAAGTGCCGCCCATGTTGGTAGAGGTCGGTGAGCGACCAAAATAATCGCACTACACGTTAAATTTCGTTTTTGTTAGAATTCGCAATTTTTTAACAAATTTTAAGTTTATTGTAAAATAGTTAATAGTTAAATTCGGTAAAATAGCAGAACATTTTATACACAACTAGAGATGGGAATTTCGGTTCAGTTTGCGGAACCGGATCAGTGGAGGTCGTTCAGTTTGCTGAGCCGCTTCATTGATCCGGCTCAGTGATCCGGCTAAGTAAACATGTTTCCGAGACACAGGTCGGTCGTTCGTTCGTAGGTAGAACGTCGCTTAGCCCCTGCTCTTTAATTATATGAAGAGCCGGGTAAACATGTTCCCGAGACACAGGTCGGTCAGTTGTCGGTCGGTCGGTCGTTCGTTCGTAGGTCATCTTCTATCATGGTCACATAGTCATTTGCTTCATTTGCTTGCACAGAAGTTAATTGTTCGTTCCAAGGACGCCACATTTTTCTAACACGTACTGAACTATTTAACACAAATCACAAGTTATCTGATAGAAAAATCAAAGCGAAGTGAAAAGATATTTAAAACATCTGCAATTTATACCTGATACATCACTGACTAGTTTATGGGTGCAAACAAGGGATTAGTGTTATTTGTAATTACCACCCACTGTGTTTAAGACCATAAGTAGATAGTCACTTCATCTTATCGTGAAATAGACTATACCAAATTTTGTAAATATTTGGTTTTTGAATCTTTATAGACAGACAGCCAGACAGACAAAAATTAATTTATTTTGCAGGTATCGTCTTATAATCAACTGTAACGTGCAGGAACCAAATAAGAGACCGGAAAAAATAACGGATACAGCTTCCAATTTAATTAATATAGATATGTTGAATATGTAACATACTATAACATTTTATCTTCATAATTTTTAGGGTTTTATAGATATAACAAAAAACCCTTACACCATCAGTCATGTGCCTGTGTGTCTGTATGTATATACAAAGTTTTATTTTACAAGATTATTTACTTTTATCGGTAAAAAAGGTAAGTATACATACAAATATTTAAATACTTATAATTCAGTTGTTCAGTATATTTTTTATATTTTTCATTATGAAGCTTATTGATATTATTTTAACTAAGGTATTAAATTACATTGATATACATTTAAGAAAAAAGTAGATCTTTCCTTCAAAATTTCAATTTATATTCTAGATGTACAGATAAGGACATAAAAAATAGGACACCGTTTTTTGACTAGTGTGAATCTATCTATTCGAATTTGAATAATAGGCGTCTATACCCAAAACGTATATCAATTTCATTTATAAAAGCATGCAATTCGCCGCACCGACCATCCATCTACCGCTTTAGCAATTATGTTAGCCTAAACAAAATTATTAATGGAGGGCATACCTGTTTTGCAGTGTTGACATACATTTTTGATACATACATTTTGACATCTGTTGAGAATTTATGATTTACTTTTCATGTTACATTTACAAAAGTCTCAAGTTACAATAATAAGCAAGTCTACCCTTATCTTAAAGGCCCTTTCTAAGAAATAGATAATTTTTTTATCATTTAACATTTTTAATATTTTACACTAATTTGGATGATTATAGTGAATTTATTTATGAAATTTTATTTATGAAATAATACCAAAATTACCTCCCTTACGGAAATTTCGTAAGGAATAATTAAAGTTCGTAATCTACAACATTAAATTAATAGAAAACGATCCATTTCATACGAAATTCGTTAGACATTTCGTAAATCACATTTTTGGCTTATATAATGAATTATGACGATATATTGGAAAGCAAGTGAATCGTATTCGCGTACGATGAGGCAAATTGTAGCTAAAAGTCCATTCTACAAATATGAATTTAGTTATTTTGCTCTATCGTAAAAACTATTTACCGTTATCGTACCTTGCACTATTCTCGCCGCCATCTTGTTGAAGGAAATTCTGGGCGTCTCAAATTCCAGCCCAATGTTTCTCGGATCCTTAAGCGTTGCTTAACCTCGCTTAATACTGTTATGTCACTGATGACGCAGAATTATAACCGTTAATTCAGGTGAAATTTCAATGCTGCGTTAGACATGAAACCCGTAAAATTTCTCTTGCATAGGGTGACTATTTGTCCCGGATTATCCGAGACAGTCCCGGATATTGGAACTTTGTCCCGTATCAGTAAATGTGCCGCAAAAAGTCCCAGATTTGTAAAGCCATCCTCTTTCTATATCAAGTTTTATTATATTTGATATTGTCTCGTATGCTTTATTTGACAAATTTGGCCGTACTTGACATCATTCGCCGTTCATTGCCGGTACACTCCGACTGTGTATTTTAAAGGTCATGATGTTTATACTCTTTACTCGATATTTCTTGAAGCGCTACGAGAACTAAGGCTAAAAAGGCCGAGTCTTGTAAAATATACAATTTTTTATTTACATCTTCCGGGTTTGGATTAGGGAAAATTTAAACATGTTAGTCACGATTCCGTTGAATTTGGATGTCCAAAACACCCAACTCGACTAGATAAATGGGAAGATTGAAAGAAAATTGTGTATTTTTTTTTAAAAATTTTCTAGTTGTTATTTAAAATTTCTAGATTTTTAGAAAGGCTGGAGACTTCCCTCGAGAGAGAAATTGATGTGATGTGTGAATTTACACAAAATTTCAAGGTTATGTAGGTATTTAGTAAGTGACAAATTGTAGGTACAAATTAAAAATAATAAATTTCGATAACTTTTGAAAAAATAATCCATGTGCTACCATCTAGCGAAGTCATCAACTCTGTTTAATATTGTTAGCACGGTGTTGTAAAAAATTCTATTAATTTCGTTATCGTCAAAGCTTCGACCTTTGCACAGCAAGCCAATTATTTTCATAGGAAAAAGAAAAGAAAAGAGTAAAGAGAAAAATGCATAAATAACGAAAAATGCAAAATTAATATTCACGTTGCCGGTAACATATCTACAAGCATTTAAATTAGATTAAAAATATAAAAATTCCTATTTCCTAAAGTAGACTAAAAATAATTAGCTTGCCGTATAAAGCAAGATCCAAGCTGTGACGATAACTTCATTTTATTTGTAGATAGATAAATAGATATTTTTATTATTAAATATTATGTACTACATTTTATCTTACAGTAATTAACTTACACTTAATAACAATTATAATTTTTGCCCGTCGGCTTAAAATCTACTCTCCTTCTCCTTTAGTTAATGTCTTCGTTGACTCCTTTCCTTAATTTCCTCCCTTCTGTTTTGCACTTCTTTCATCCATTCATACCCCCTTCCTGTTTCATCCAAAATTTCCTTTCTCGTTTCCGTCCTGTGTCGTATTTCTTTACATTCTTCCAACAAACGTTTTGTTGTCTCCTTACCTTCCCTGCACATTCTACATGTTCTTTCGTCCTTTTTCATCCAAAAATTATTGTCCCTCTCATCATTTCCACATCTAAATCTCGCTATCACTTTTTTCTTCTCTCTACTGCCTTTTTCTGTCAAATACTGTGGTTTTCTCACCGTCCAGGTCTTTTCATATTTGCTGTTATATCTTGATTCTCTTATTTTTGTATCTTGCTTCGTTTGTTGTATGTCGATCATTCGCTTTGTTACTTCGTGCCCCAATTCTTCTCCATTCATTCTTTGTAGTGTTACCGTTGTTGTTGAGTAGCCACAATATTCGTACATTTCCTTCTTTTCCTTTTCCCATCTTGATAGTGGCTTTCCTTGTTGATTCCGTTTTTCCATTTCCCTCCAGAATTCATAAAGAATTTCTTTTTCCGGGTGTTTAATTATATTTTCTTCATATACATATATATTATGGCTTTTTTGACTGCCTCCATTTTTATTTTCTTCATTTTCGTCTCTTCCAGTATAATGTATTTTGGTGTGTTCATGTCTACTCCCAACATCCATTTTAAGTATTTTGTACTTCAGTTTCTTTGTAGAAAATTAGAATTATCGGATTCAAATAAAAATTTTCTCTACAAGACCATACTTAAGCCCATATGGTCGTATAGACTTCAACTACGGGGATGTGCCAAGCCAACCAGATTAAAAATAATACAACGATTCCAATCAAAGGCGCTTCGAGCTTTGGTGAATGCACTTTGGTACGTCTAAAATAGAATGATCCATGAAGATCTTAAAATCCCTTTCATCACGGAACAAATACATAAAGTTGCCAACAAATACCATGACCGACTCACTGGACATGAAAATGAACTTGTGGTAAATTTAATAATCTACCTTGACAACACAAGGTTAAAGAGACTTTGGACAAACGACCTTCCGCAACACTGCAGACAGTGATATATAAGGAGAAACGTCACTGGATGTCTCTCTTACATGCCGACTACTTTTAACTAATTTACTTAATACTCTCAATGAAGTAGATTGTAAATTTAAAAAAAATGAAATAAAAAACCAAATGTGGCCACCACAGGACCGACCGCCATCATAAAGTACTTGTATAAAATACATTCTAGCAGTAGAGTAGAAATAACTTGGCCTAATATTTTTTAACAGAGATATTATTTATCATGACTATGGAAACGTTCACGTAAGTATGAAAATATTGAGACAGGCTGGGCGGGGTTATGCAATTTTCAAAATCTTAATGAACCTTGCTATATAAAATATATATATATATATATATATATATATATATATATATATATATATACTGCACATATTTAGAAACCTAAATAATGGTATTAGCCATTCGAAATAAAATTAATAAAAAATATTTTAACATAAAATTTATTTTGGCATCCCAAATAATCATCATTCACTTTCTAAAACCTGCGAAGCCCTGAAATGTTGTGACAATTCACACTTCACATAAATTTTTTAATTTTCAATTTTTGGTACTTTTCGACAATATTATTTGATGGCCTATTAATAAAGTTGTGTGCTACCCACTTAATCTTAATTTTTTTTCTCTACTATTAAAGACTTTAAACTATTTAGTCTGAGAATTTTAAAAATTCAAACCGCAGGTCTCTATCTCTTACCGTTCTTGAGATATGATTGTTTGGAAAATTAAAGTTGGCATTTCCATATTTAAAAAAATGATAAATACATAATAATATTAAAAAAATAATAAGTAAAATAATGTAAACCTATGCTTGTTAATAATAATAATAATAATAATAATAATAATAATAATAATAATAATAATAATAATAATAATAATAATAATAATAATAATAATAATAATAATAATAATAATAATAATAATAATTTCCGCGGCTGCATATCGCCAGGGTTTGGGATGCAGTCGTGTGTATTTAGCTCCACTAGTCTCTAGTATGACGCGGCTCAAAAGGTTGCTGAAGTTTGAGATTAGTGGACGCTTGTCAAGACCTGACAAACCCCAAAATAATAATAAACAAAGACGTTTGAGATTAGTGGACGCTTGTCAAGACCTGACAAACCCCAAAATAATAATAATAATAATAATAGTTTATTTATTTAGCTAATGCTAGTAAGATCCATATTAACAAACATAAACATATAAACATTATAATAAACATTCAAATCAAATTTAATCCTTATTTTGTCAATTTAAACCATTATTTGTCCACTTAGTTCATGCAAAACGTGATTTTTGTCAAATTTAAATATCTATTTTTCGTAATTTAGCGCTTTCAAATTTTAATAACATATCTGAATTAATTGTTTGGGAGCTTAAGAATAAGTAGGTCGTAAAATTAGGTTCCAAACTTAGGTTGCAAATTGGTTTGTAATGTTTTCTACAATAATTTCAAAACTGTATTACTGTGATAAATCATATTTTAAATGTTATCTTCTCAAATATTTTTAATATCAGCCCTGCCTATGAAATCCTGTAAACTATGAAAATTCACAGTTTATATATTTTTTCAAATAAACAGGTTTCGTCGCATAAATGTTTACGTAATTCCTGCTAATGATATAAAATATTGTAAATATATATAACATATTGTAAATTTCAAAAATTCATATCTCAAAAATGGTAAGAGGTAGAGACTTGAGGTTTGAATTTTTGGAATTCCTACACCTTGTTTTGTCGTGAAAAAATTAATGTTTGGTCCGTAATGACCTAAAAGTATTGAAAATTTTGATTTATTTGTACTTTTAAAAATTCATATCTCAAAAAAGGTAAGATATAGAGATTTGAGGTTTGAATTTTTGAAATTCTCACACCTTGTTTTGTCTATAAAAAATTAATGTTTGGTCCGTAATGATCTAAAACTATTGAAAATTTTTATTTTTTTTGTAATTTAAAAAATTCATATCTCAATAAAGGTAAGATATAGAGATTTGAGTTTTGAATTTTTAGAATTCTCACATCTCGTTTTGTCTAGAAAAATATAATGTTTGGTCCGTAATGACCTAAAACTATTAGGGAAAATTTTGATTCTTTTTGGAATTTAAAAAAATTCATATCATAAAAGGTAAGAAATAGAGACTTGAGGTTTGAATTTTTGGAATTCTCACACCTTGTTTTGTCTAGAAAAAATTAATGTTTGGTCCGTAATGACCGTAATTTTAATGAAATTTAAAAAAAAATTATCTCAAAAGAGGTAAGAGATAGAGACTTGAGGTTTAAATTTTTTGAATTCTCACCTCTTATTTTGTCTAGAAAAAATTAATATTTGGTCCGTAATGACCTAAAACTATTAGGGAAAAATTTGGAAAAATGTTTCAATTTTTTTTTCGTTTTATCAAAAAATGTCTCAAATAAAAGTTGTTAGTTAGTACTTTTATAGCAACTTTTGTTCAATAAATTTTTTTTTGAAATATTTTTCTGTTGTGAAATATTCGCAAAAATCTTAAAATTGACACGAGTAAACTCCCATTTTTAGTCAACTGATTTTTACCAAAAGTTGATCAACTCGTGCCATTGATGGCAGAAGCTTAAATATGAAGTTTCATAAAAATTATTTCAGCCGAATTCGCTCTGCACGTGTACACAGACAGACAGACAGACGGACGGACGGACAGACAGACGGACGGACGGACAGACAGACGGACGGACGGACAGACAAACCGAAAGACATCATGCTAAAAATAGTCAAAACGTTATGTAGGGACCTCAATTCGTGGAGATCCATCGAAATCTCGAAACGTCAAAATCGGTATGATCACAATACCTCACTTATATATGTTGGCGGTCGGTAAAACAATAAATATCAAATTTTAAAACTTGCGAATTATTTCTTTTATTTTCGCCTCGTTGCCTGGGCTACTACAATTTTAATAATAATAAAATATGTAAATTTTTTTATCGTACAAATTTCACATCGTACAAGTATCCATAATTTAAAAATAGATAAATGTCCTGTGTAATTTTTTTATTTGCTAAAATATTGGCGAATTCACAGTTATGTAAATATGTGGTAAAATGGCTATATTAATACAAAAAACCGGCTTTGCCATGAAACTTATTTTCAAAAAGTCTTCTAATATATCTGTTAATATTATCGTAAAGGCATTAATTAATTTTGTGGTATTTTTTATTTATTCTGTTTGGGGGGGAATACGGTATATATATGTTTTTATTGATCAATCATAGTTAGTTTTTTTATTGCAGAATCGTACACTGTTAGAATTAAATGATTCATTATGCGAATTTTAACTTTGTTACTGTTTATTGTGCTAGTAACACAATTTACAAGAGCAAGTAAGTATAATTATATCACTAGTGAATTAATCAGTTGTGGATATACAGGTGTAGTTGGTAATTGTTTAAGTATTGTTAACTTTATTATAAGAGATACGAAAAAGGTTAAATTAGGAGAGATGCAGTGTTTCTATTTGTGGTACTCTACAAATAAGAATATAAATTGGAAAAATAATTGACCATTAAATAAACGAGTTATTTAAAAAAGTACATTTTTTTAAAGGGGACCGTATGTACAGTCTATCGCATATAAAATGTATTTTTCTTTAATATATAAGTTTAATAGTTTTCTTTTATTTCTCAAATACTGCATTTTTGAGTGGTCACTGTTCTTGCGGGGGTGCGATATATTTATCGGAAAAACAAAATCCATAAGCCTTCTCATTGGTTAGCAGTTTTTTGTGTCGATTTCATTTTCCATACTTCTGCACCATAAGGTATGGTGCTCTTTATTATGATGTTAAATATACACTCCAGATTTGTCTAAGGATATTAAAAAAAAAAAAAAAAAGTTCATATTTTTTATATTTCTTGGTAATTATTATTACCTTCTATACAAAAATTAAATATAACTAGCCTGCAAAAGAGAAATTTTCTTTCATAGAGCCACTTTTATTACTTTTACAACATAAAGATAAACATCTAGAAAATATTTGAATTTAAATTTTTTCTATAAATAAAAAAAAAAATAGAAGTAATAAAATAATAAAGAAAATTGAAAATTTTAATACAGAATATTCATAATCGTACTTCTTTAGTCCTTTTGATAGCTCTGCAGCAATTTATTGATTATTCAATATGTGAAATATTATCCAAGTTACAAAATAAATAAATTATGTATCTTGTATATATAAAAACGAATGTCTGTCTGTTTGTTTGTTCGCTATACAAAGTTAAACGCAGATAGGGATGGGAAAAAAATATCGATGTATCGATAACATCGATGTCTCTCCTGAAAACATCGATGTTTTTACCATCGATGTTCAGGTGGCGATAGTATCGATAAAACATCGATGTCTGCTACCGATGTCGATGTTTTGAACTTTGAAATTCAGAAACTACCGCTAGAGGCGCTGGAATCTTAAAATTTTTATTTTTATTAAAATTAGTGCACAAAATATAAGCGCTATCTATTGTAACATAACAATACTAATAGTATAAGTTCTTATTCTTCTTAGCAGTTAGCAGAATAAGAAAAAAATAAGAAGAATCTTCTAATTTTTGCAAATAATGACAACGACGAACGAAACCAACACTTGTTGCTCTTTGAGTTTTGTTGTCGAGCCATTTTTTGTATAAGTGAACGAGGTAAATAAAGTGAAATTTAATAGAAATAATCTTATTACAGAAAAATAATTTGAAAAGTCAGATTATAAATATGTCATTTAAAAAAATATCGTTTGTCAAATTTCATTTTGAATAGTGACATCTTAAATATTTTGTAAATATAATACATACTAACCTAAAATAATACAAACTGTAAAGCCCTTTTTACAATATAACCAAGTTTATAAAAGTCAGTAATACACTATAAAAATCACCAAAATAACCAGATTTAGTTTGTCCTTACAAAAGTGAAACGGCTTATATAAGCTGTTCCAAACGGTTATAAGCAGCGGCGGGACATTTGAATGTGTCTGTTACACAATCTATTTAAAAATTTAATAAATGCTTTTTGTGTATTATATGTTACTTTTTTTCGTATTATATGTTAGTATCTGTCTCATTTTGTAATACGAAGCTAGATCTGGTTACTTTGGTGACTGTTGTGGTGTAAACAGACTTTGGCGTATCCGTGTGAACCAATACTATGATAATATTATAAATGTATTGTTAATATACAACATAAAAAAAAACTATTCCTGTTAGTTCCGTATTACAAAATGAGACAGATAATACTTATTTCGTATTTTATCTTTATATTATTAAATAAAATCTATATAATATAAAAAAATAGTTTTTTTTTTATATTTAATAAAACATCGATGTTTCCGATACATCGATGTTATCCCTTCGATGTTTTTTCAACATCGATGTTTCAGCGCCGATGTTAACATCGATGTTCAACATCGATGTTTTGCCTTCGATTTACAACCCTAAACGCAGAGACCAATTTTAAGCAAATTTGTTACGGGAGGTTAATATCCTAGAAAGGCTTTAGTGGCGTAGCGTGGCTTGGGTGTAGGGGGTGGCGAACCATTTCTTTTCGTATTTTGATGATTATTTTTTTTCTTTTGGTGATCGCACATAAAAAAACCACTAATTTATAAAAAAACACGGGAAAAAAACCTTAACTCAATATATCTTAACCAACAAAACTTTAAAACAAAGAACCATTTTCTAATCATATTGCATAAAATTCTTTGGCGATCATTGTGTTAACCGTCGGGCTAAAAGTGCAGCCTTTGAGTGCCTATGAAGAATCTTCATTAACATTTTTTTTATATTTCTTTATGTTATTTTTACATGAAAAACAGCTTTAAAATTACAAGATGTAATGTATTTTTTCAAAGTCTTCTTCCCGAGGGAGGACCCTCTTACTTTTGCCACTCCATACCGCCCCCCCCCCCTAATGGCCGGCTACGCGTTCTGGTGGATCGTGGTAACAATATATAAAAAAGTAGATCCCAAATATAAAAAGGTTGAACAGCCCTGGTATATATGCTTACTAAACAATAGTTTAGACTCAAGAGTATGACTCCAAAATCTTTGATTTGAATTCTAGTATTTTGTCATCTAATATAAAAACATTAGTTATTTTATGAATATTTCTAGTATATGTTATTACGTTGCATTTATAACCGTTCAGTGTCAGTTTATTGTGTTCTCAATAATTTTTCAAAGCATTTAGATCACTTTCAAGTAAGTCACAATCTCCCTGCCTGGTCATTGTTTTATAGCTTTGTTTGTAAGATGATTGTGAAAAACAATTAACAATATCATAAATTAAAATACCGAACAATATTGGGCCAAGATAGTACTCTTGTGGGACTCCCGAGGTTACAGATACCGTTTCTGATTTATAATTATTCACTGCAACAAACTGACTATTATTCGAAATGTTGGATTCCATCCAACGAAGAAGATCGCCATAAATACCAAACTGCCCCAATTTCAAAATTAGGGTTTTATGATGAACTTTGTCGAAGGTTTTAAAGAAATCGGTATATTTTGCTATGATTTGACACCTATTGTCGATGTTGCCCTATAAGTATTGAACGTACGGTATCAAATTAGTAAGTACAAGAAGCCATGTTATTCAACTGGTAACATGTTGCCTTATCATAAAAATTACTACTGTATTATGATTTTTATTTATAATTTTGAAAATAACAAAATGTAAAACTTGGATTCTGTTAATAAATTAAAGAAATTGATAGGTTATTTACCTTTGAAATATTTAAAAAATGTAATAATGTGGACCTCAATGTATATTAAACACATTTTAACATATTTATCTGTCAACTAATTAAAAAATAACAATAAATAACGATATATTTAGATGTAGTGGTACCACTATACTATTTACGAATTGGGTCTAAATTAACTAAGACTGTATATATATAGACATTCGAAATTAGTATCTTGTTCATTAATAGAGCTTCTCTGTTTTAACACTGTATAAAATTAAAGTTGTTTAAAAAACTAGTGTTTAAAATGAAGTTTTTACATGTTTCATTTGTTTTGTCATTGATTGCCACTTTATCTTTAGCAGGTGAGTAAAAAGTCATATCTACATTATAACAAATTAACAAAAATGTCACTAGACTTGTTTTTTTTCGGGAAAATTGAATTTCGGTATAGTAAACGTCAATAATAGTAAACTGAAATGTTATTTTATTTAGGTGAACGTACAATATATTTTATTTTTCACTTTGCTGTTATTTGATACGAGGGATACCTCTTATATTTCGGGGTTGCGCTAAACTAGTGCTACCATCTGGCAACTGACGCATCTACCGTAAAGTTTGAAATTTTTGATGGAATGCGTATTCAGAACGTTTCGACGTACGAGCGCTATTTGTGTTGTTTACAGTAACTTAAAAAAATGCATCTCTGCTAAAAGTGGAATTAAATCGTGAACATTTTCAAGCGATTATTTTTTACAACTTTCGACGAGGTTTAACCCAACAACAGTGCATCTATAAACTTAATTCGACTTTTGGCGATGAAGCACCATCAAGGACTACTGTTTATCGATGATTTGCCGACTTCAATCATGGCCGTAGTTCACTTAAGGACGCATTTCGTGAGGGTCGTCCAAAATCGATGTTCCGGAAAACATTGATGCTGTGAACTGATACTGCAAGATCGTCATGTGACATATCGTGAGTTTGAGGTATCGTTGGGCATTATTTGGTCCCGCATACATTCACTATTGCATGAACATTTGGCCGTCTAAATGATTTGTTGGGTCCCACATAATTTAACAATCGCAGTGGAAAAAGCCTCAATCGGAGTGGAAAAAAAGCTTCGAAAATTGGTTCAAACGTAAATAAAAGTGTAAATAAAAAAATTGGTTCAAACGTAAATAAAAACGTATGTAAAAGTGTATTGATCTTCATGGAGAATATTTTGAAAAACCATAAAGCCACTTTTGTTCATAAATAATTGTTTTTGATCTCAAATCCCGAAATATAAAAGGTAACCCTCGTAATAATGCCTAGGATACGAGATATTTAAATATATGCATAACAAACGGAGCATTATGAATCCATAACCCCCTCTCATTTCGCCCTCAACCAATATTAGTCTCATTTACTGCTGGTACCTTATTTTTTGATTGACATAGTCTAAATGTTTCGTATTATTTTCATATTTCTGTACAGATTTAAGTGTTAACAAACTTTCTGTTGCTTTTTATTTATTTTTCTCGATATATTCTGGTAATTCTTGCATATTTATTGTGATTGCACAATAAATTCGGACAATTAGATAATTAAAAAAAATCATTTGTTTTTTTGTCTATAAACTGTTTTTTGTCATAGGCCACTATATAGGTATAAATATCTGTTAATTTTTACTTTTTATTTTATGTGAAGTAAAAATAAAATTTTGAATGCTCCATTGACGTTACTGGATGATTATGCCCATCGAGCTTCAAACAGTCTTCTAAGCCTCCCCCAAGCAATAAATCCAGGGTTCACTGACCTTGAAATATAATGGTTCGGTTCTTGAAAAATACAGGTATTTTCGGGTTTAGTTTCAGTTTCAGTTTAAGGTCCCTGGTCAAAATGACACCCGATATCTGTAAAAATCACACTTCACAATATTTTGACCTTAATTTAAATATTATAGGGACACTACCGGAAAATGAAGACACAGGCACATTTGGCCAAATAATGAGCAGTGAAATTTTGAAAAAAAAGTCTCCGAGTTCAACTGTCATTGAACAAAGTATTGTTGGCCAAAATCAACATTTCGGATCTGATCATTCTGTTGGAGAAGTAATTCAACAAATAGGACAGTTACAAGGTATAGATAAAATTCAAGTGGGAGTTGGAAATATCCAGAAGAAATCTGAAACAACATACAAATCTTTTAAACATAGAGAAAAGAAACATTCTACAACATCACTCACAAATTAATTCAGATACTCAAATATCTACTACTCAAGCTAATCTACTGAGACTTCAACAACTAAGGGACGGTTTCTGAAAGCTTAGTAAATTATAAGCCAAGTGCCAACTACGGTTACAATATAACAATCCCATAAGTAACCATAGCATCCATTTTCTAACTATTAGGTTATAGTTAACTAAGCTTACAGAAACCGGCCCTCAGTGCGTCAAGTCGTTAAAAACAATATCTACTGACATAACATCAAGTTCTACATCAATAGTTGTAACTGTTCTAATGTACCGTAAATATAAGAGTAACCATATTTTGGATGCTATTCCCAAAATTAAATTAATTTAATTTGCAGATTTTATGATTATTTCGCTACCTCTCTTTCTAAACTTACTTAATTTTTAATTGAAAACCATCACTACTATCGTGCGTCGTGTGTAAAACAAACATTTCGTCTATAAGTGATGATATCTTCAGCCCATAAACGTCCCACAGTAGTCTCACCGAGCCATAGTTTACACTACCGTGCCACATTATGTTGGGCACGGGCCTTTCTCCCCGAAGAGTAAAGTTTTGGGTCTACAACTCCCACGGTGACCTAATCTGGATTGGGAGCGGTGATATATTTATATTTTTTTTTTTGTATTTTTATTTTTTTTTTATTATTTTAAATGAAGATAAGGACAAATACAATCATCCATGTCCTGATCGGAATCCGAACCCAGGACCTTTAGCTCGGGAAGCTGGGTAGCTACCTCTGCGCTTCTGAGGTCGGCTCAAGTTAGGGATAGGAGGCTAAGTAGAAGTTATGATATACAAGGTGTCTCAAAAGAAATTTTATATTTATTTAGCTTACTGCGTGAACGCAACGTATCCGAGGGGCGCGGGGGTTATGTCAATCGGTAGCCTGGCTCTTGGGAATTGAGTCGCTATGGAACATTTCTCGGGAGCAGACCGCGCGTTATGCGTGCGAGAGTTTTACAAAAACGGTGATTCGGCGACTGTAGCGCGTAGAAAATTCTGCAGTATTCGCGGTTTTCGCCACTTAAATGATGCGCCAAGCATTCCTCTCATTCGACATTGGGTTAAAAAGTTTGAAGAGACTGGTACAACGCTGGATAAATCAAAATCCGGGCGACCTAGGTCATCAAGAACGGTAGAAAACGTGGAGAATGTTAATCAGTCTGTTCGTGACGACCCGAACCTTTCAATTCGGAAGCGCGCAAGTGCTTTAAATGTGCATAGATCATCATTACATCGCATTATGCACAAAGACTTAAAGCTGCACCCCTAAAAAATTCAATTGGTGCAAGAATTAAAGCCCCAAGATGCCAGTCAGAGGCTTAATTCTCAGGAAAATTGATCTCCCGGAGAGGTGACATAAATTGGCATCCACGCAGTCCAGATTTAACCCCTATGGACTTTTTCCTATGGGGTTATCTTAAATCTAAAGTTTACGCCAATAAACCGACTTCACTGGCGCATTTGAAAGAAAATATCCGTCACGAAATGGCAGCCATCCCTGAGTCCACCTGCCGAGACGTCATAAGTAATTTTACTGTTCGATTAAATGAGTGCCGAGAACGCGAGGGTCTACATTTAGACGATATTATTTTTAAGAAATAAATCCCCAAAAAGTGTATTTTAATAATTAATAAACATTTTTTCTATATACGGCTTACTTTTTTTTTAATCAATCCACTAAATATAAAATTTCTTTTGAGACACCTTGTATAATAACTAAATATGCTGCGTGCATTGGTAGTACCAACTGCTTATTGACTTTATGACGGAATACGTTCTCACGGAGCTGCAGTTAAGAGTTTGCAAAATGGACGTTTGACTACTATACTCTGTTTTTTAATTCTAAGGGGCGATTCAAAAATAACGTGTCAGAAAGCTGATCTGTGTTAGGCTACCGGCGAGTCACTTTTACATACAGCAAATTTTCATAAAAACAGTAGCAATTACTTCAAACTGGCAACTTCAAAATTCTGTCAGAATGTCAGATAAATTCACATGATTGCTTTTCAAATACAACCAATTTTTCTAATTTAATACTTGCGAGAATGTTACCTTTAGTTTGTAAACATTAATGCTTCTTAAAACGTTCTAATGCAAATTTTCATTTTGCATTTACTCCGGAATTAAAAAAACAGACTATACCCCAGGAAATTCGTGCTCAAAACAGTTGGTTTGGAGACAGATTTTCGGGATTTTTGGATATTGGTACGATTAATAGGTCTTGAGGTGATATTTTCGAGATCACATCTAGCGAGCAAAATTTTTTGAAACTTCGATAAACGTGCAAAAACGTTTTTTGCAAATATATTTCACTGCTAGAGCACCGCAAAGTTTATCAATTTTTTGAATTCATAGAAAATGTATTTTTCGTTTCAATTAACTCAAAAATATTATTGTAACTTCAATTCTTCAAATTTTCGATCATACACTATAATTTTTAACATTTTTTTTTTTTTTTTTTTGTTGCGTAAACTTGTGTAAATAAAATAGTGTATTTTATTTCATCAAGGGTATTTATTACCCTCTACAATCATAAACATCAGTTTATAAAATCAGCCTACAAAAGCAGATTTAACATCGCTTTTCTATCATCGGTTGAGGCAGTAGTATGAGTATTCACTCCGCACATACCATCAGGTCCAGAACTGGTATGAAGCCTCGAAAAATCCACAGGAATGGGGACGAAAAAAGTAAAGATAGGTTGGATCTTGTTCCCACACTCCAGCATTCTATCGATTTATTCACTAAAGATTCCCGTGTTGCGTAGACAAAAAGTTTGGTTAGTAGGATAACTTCTATTTTATTAGCGTTTCCCAAATTCTAAGGCATTTGTCTATTTCACGGGGCAGTGGAAACAGTTGAATGATCACCGAATAAAATATATATTTTATTTAAATATAGGATACCGTTTATTAACCTATATAATTTAAATTCATGTTGTTACGAGAATATAATGTTTTCAAATATGTAAATAGTAGCATCAAAATAGTCTTTTTAATTGACATAAAAACAGTTATATTTTAAATTAAGTTTCTAGCATTAGAAAATTGTTATGTAATAGGTATGATGTAATCTCATTTATCTAGAGCTGCTTATAAGTGGGATCCCGAAAAATATGTCCATTATTGAATGTACCTTCTTTGATAAAGTGACAAATTGTTTTATAAAATTTGTTAATAATGAAAATAAAAATTTTACTTGTCTTTGTGATTGTTGTAATTTGTTGTGTCGTAGGTGAGAAAATATATATATGGGTTAATTCTGTGCAACCCATAACGTGTTCCGTAAGCAATCTAAGGTTAGCTAAAGCGTTACGGATACCTGGCAATAGGTTGATTCTATGCAAGATTATTAAAGTAAAGGTTGTCTCATAACTTTTAGTGGTGGGGGTAAATAGCGAAGCTACACGTCATCTGTTTGCTAATGGGACGTCAGCTTTTGTTTATCGTCTATGTTATATAGACGTGAAGTTTGAATTTTGTTTATAATTTGTTTTAATTTCGTTTTTCTTCGAAAGGAATGTATCTTCGTTCTAAATAAATTTTCTTACATTCATTTTGGATGTGAAGAGAATAATAAGTGAAATATTTCAATATTGTAGTTTTAGGGTGTCCACCCGTAACTACCTTAATATTCATCAAATTGAAAAAATGCAGAGAACAAATAAGATTTGTTTTCTTATAAACAACATTTACTGTCTAGTTTTTTCTGTTAAGATAGTTCTGTTTATAAAGGAAATATTTAATTTTTTTGGACCAGTTTTAACCCAGAAACACCCCCTAAGAAAGAAAATTTTGAGATATCATCCTTTATTTGAATCCTGGTTCTACTCTATTGTACCAAATTTCGTTAAAATACGTCCAGCCGCTCTTAAAAACAGATATAACCTCCATTTTTGGTTTAAATTTAATGGTATTTGCTGCTTTGGCAATTAGCCAGGACAATTTTTATTTGTGAAAAATTCCATTCCTGAACGGGATTCGAACCCGAGACCTTAGCAACGCAGAGTAGATGTGTTACCACTACGCTACGCCGGTCGGCCTCCAATTTTATTAATTACTATATTATAATAGCAATTTATTTTTCTATTTTTATTTAAATATACTTAAAATTATATCTGTATTCGATTTTATTGTTATTTATTAACTATAATACAAATACCCATCACCTATTTTATATAAATCAGCATAAAATATCCTTAGGGATTTATTTATAATTTATTCAGTAGAATTGTCTTGAAAAAATATCTATTATGAATATAGTCAATAAAAATATTTAAAAGCATGCAACATCTATATTAATTTTGTATGCTAGTTTGAACTAAGCAGACATGTGACCTATTCCCTTTCACGCTCTGATTGGTCAAAAGTTACGAGACATTTACTTTAATAATCTTGGATTCTGTGCGCATCCGTAATATTTACATGTAACGTTACGGGTGCACGCAGAATCAATCAACTGCTTATTAAACCTGTATATTGCTTTTTGAATTGCGATGTATTACGAGCACAGAATTGACCAATTAGCTTTAATTTATTTATTTTATTAATACTATTATTATTTAATATTACACATGTATTTTGTATTAGGAAAAGCTCAACAGCTTCAATACTTCAGTTTGAACAATCGTGGGTATCCGCAACATGGAAATTATTTGCAACAAAAACCGTTACAATCTATAACTAGAATAAAAAATGGATACGTACAACAAGACTTAAATACACGAGATGGTCAAGTTTTAATAACTCAATATCATAATCATGGATCTGGAAATTATATTGGACAATCAGAACAGCATATAGGAAACATAATTCAAGTTGAGACTGGAAATATGTATAACCCTGATACAAATAGCCATAAATATACACCTAATAGAAAAACACAAAGACGAACCACTACTCATAGAACGTCTACTACAACTTATAGAACGCCTACTACTACTCCTCGTAGAACTACCACCAAGAGATCTAGAACAGCCAAACCATACAATAGTACCACGAATAGTAACATTTTGTCAAGTACTGAGAAGTCAAGTACTGAAAAGTCAAGTACTGAGAAATCAAGTACTGAGAAGTCAACAACTATAACATCTAGTGCTGGGTTGCCAAACAAAATAAGTACTAAAATATCACAAAGTGCCGTATTTTCTGCTGAGTTGTCAGGTTCTGAGACATCAAGTACTGAAATAGTATCAATCAGTACTGGGTTATCAGGTATGGATACATCTAGTACTAGGGCTCCAAGCAAAGTAAGTACTGAAATATCTTCAAGAACCAAAACACCTACTGCTAAGTTGTCAAGTACTAAATCATCAACAAGTACTGTAACATCTAGAATTGATTTATCAAGCAGTGAGACATCAACTGAGACAAATCCAGAGCCAACCAGTTCTAAACTATTTTCTATTACTAATGTATTACGAAAAGAAACGTCTAATACGAGTACCAAAAGCTCACAAAGTACTAAAACAACTGAAGAGTCCACTATTAACATTTCTGCACCAGGTTCATGGACCTTAAAGGGTGCTGCTCTAAATTCAGATGCTCTTTTCAGTGCCAGTGGAATTATTTTCCACAGCAACGAACAAAGCCATACTGGTTCAACAACAAGATCCATCGCAGGAAAATGGAAATTAACAAGGAATACTGTTGTTATTGCTGGGGAATTTAGTGGTGATTTAATATTGGAGGTTAAATTGAATGGTCAGACAACTGGAACTCTTAAAATGGTTAGTAATTTTCATGGTTTAGAAAGTGTGCTGGAAGGAAATGTAATTGGAACAGGCCTTGATGGAGTATTGGTTGGATTGTTTAATGGTTTATGGAAAATTTCTGGTGATGAAATATTTTCTGGGTGTGCATCTGGTGAATTGACACTTAAAGATATTTATGCTTTTTCTGTAAAATCAAATTCCATGGAACCTGTAGGTTCAGATCCAGTTTCAACAAGAATAGCTAATATTGAAAAATTTGAAACATTTGAATTTAAAGGCGATTCAGGTTCTGATATAGTGCTATCTGGTAATGGTGTTCTAGATAAAAAATCTGAGACATATAATTGTTCGTTAAATCCTTTCACAATAAAATCCTTCGTAGGAAACTGGAGTCTTATTGGTCCTGGCGTTCAAATAACTGATATCTGTTCTGGAATCATGAATATTACTGTGTATCCTGACGGACACACGGAAGGAATAATAGATATAACTCCTGGTACAAAAGATCTGATGAGCAACGCTGTCCTTCTTGTTAATAAAGCTTACTTGAAAGGAGATGCTTATCCTTATAAGGTTAAAGGTGAATTTACAGGAATATTTTATGTTTATTTTGGAGAGAAATATTTTTCTGGACCTTTCAGTGGAAATTTTGAATTTGAAGATTCCAATTAGTTCCAGGAAAAATATAAAACTAATATTTTATAAGTTAATATTTATTATGTTTTAAAGAATATACGGTATGTTAAACAAAATAAAATAATTGCTTTAGAATTTCAGCAATATAATATTTTGTATCACATTTGATTGACGCAAGATAATTTTATTTTATTCCTCTTTTTCAAATAATAAATAATTAAACGATTTTATTCCAGAAATGTTTTTGTATCTTTACCTTTTTTAGGGTTCCTTAGTTCCTTAAAAGATATTTAAATCACTTTTGATGTCTTGTTCCAACCATAAAGGGTTGATTTAGTTATAATTTTCGGTTGCATATTCTCTTGCGAATAGAGCAGTGTTTCTCAAACTTTTAGGTCCGCGACCCCCTTTTGCACTTAAAAATTTCATTCCCCGAAGCATGCGTATGTGTAGAAAAACATCCCGGTGGGGGGGCGGGGGTTAATTTCTTTTGTTTCATTGCATTGAAACACTCATAATTTTGATTAATTATTTTTAGTATCAATAAAAATTAATAACTTATCTTTGGTACATCTTTGAATAAAATATTTTATATATATTTATTAACTTAACTAATTGAGTTAACTAAACATGTTTCAAATTAAATTTAATGTGATGGGTGAGCCTGCTTATTTTGGCACAATAAATTAAACCTGGGTTTAATATAGGTCAGTGCAGGTTTCATAGCGATTTCTATGTTGCTTTATTTTGATGTTGGTCATTACTGTAAATGTCATTTCACATAAATAAGTGGTTGCAAATAGTAAGAGAACTGCCATTGCTAATTCAGCAAGTAGTGGACTCTGTTTTTACACTAAACCAAAAAGAATTCAATGTTTGCTTACTAAACTCGGTTTTAAGTTTTGTATCACAACTAAACTCGGCAAATTCTTCTTGGGCACTTAATGGGAGATGTTTATTTTCTACAAGGAATGTTTTTTGCACCCAGATAAACTGTACAGTATTTAAATCAGATAAAAATATGTTTTTAATTGTTCTTCCATACATGACAAATGATCAATTATGATTTTCTTCATTAAAATATTATCCAAATTATTTTCAGTGATAAAATCATATGTACTTGAAAACATTACGAACGTGTCATTTTCCACACTGGATAAGTTATATATTCCATAAGTTTATCTTCTTCATAAACGCACGAATTTTATCAAACAAAATTAATATGTTCGTGTTCTTACCTTGCAGGGACATATTCAGTTCATTTAGTTTTTCGATTATGTCTGACAAATAACACAATTTGCAAACCCAAGTTTCATTATGGAAGAGATTAGAAAAATTGGATTTTGTTTCTGATAAATACATCATTATCTCATATTTCAACCCTATTAGTCGTTTTAAGGCTCGTCCCTTTGACAACCACCTTAATTCTGTTTGTAGTAAAAGTTATTCGTAATCCGCTCCCATATCCTTACATAAATTTGCAAACAAACGACTATTAAAAAAATTGATCGGTTATCAATTTTATACCGCGGACCACCTGTTGAGAAACACTGGTATAGAACATTTAAAGGTTAGTTACCTTAAAAATTATAGATGTAATGCAGTGATTTTCAAACTGCGTATAACTTTTTCAATACAGTGGTTAGGAATTCCTATTGATGTTCGATATTTTTTAGACATCAATGTTTCTTAACGAATTGTACGTTTTTGACCGATATTGCTTTTTTCTTCTAAACTTCAAAGCTGTTTCAATACTTCTTTTACCTAATGTTTGGATTTGTTGTTTCTAAATAGTAGTTACGTTTGGAAACTTCTGATTATTGAAATATATTCATAGATAACATCGGTATATATTTGGTGAACGTTATTTATCGATTCACATTATTATTTTGTGTATCTTAAGATGGCACTTCCTAATTAGGGTCCGCATTTTATAAACTACGACACGCTGTTTATTGGTATATAAAGAACTGAAAATACGAATTTAAATAGTTCTCTAAATTTAGTTGTAAATGATGGCAATTTTATATGTAACAATTACTATTGGTATTTTTGCGAATGCTTTATTAGCGGGTAAGTACACGTTCTGTTTAATTTTTAATTTATGTTATCCTTTGTAAGACACCGTAGTAGTTTCGTACAAAATCGCATGTTGTACGACATCGTGCGTTTCGCGATAACACGGTGAGGGTCAACTCGGCGACAGCGAGAAATCTGTGACAAAAATTATATTTAAACAAAATTAAATACGTAAAACCATTCCAACAGATAAAATTATGTATTTTTTATACTAAAATTATTAATTTTTACCTGTAACAAATTCTGAATTTATTTTAGTGGACAATATTACTAAAGGTAAGTATCCTATACTAGATTCGGAAAATTCGGTCCAAAAGAGCTCGTCTGTATTCGATGGACTAGCCCCTAACCCTGAAAGTACATTTTTTCTTTTCAACTCCTAAAAATGTTGCAAAATATCTTAAATCTCGTTTTCTGAGAAAATTAAAAACTATGCGCATAGGGATAAATAATAATAATAGTTCAGCACTGTAGGACTAGAAGGCCCATGGCTTCTTGAACAATTGTTCTCCACTGTTGCCTATTTTTCGACTTTTTCTCCCACTCACTAACGCCTGTTGGATCTGTTCCAGGTCCTTTAGCATCGCATCCATCCACCTTCCTTTCGGCCGGCCCCTCCTCTTTTTTGCTACTACTCCGCCTCTTCATTTGTCTTTGCCACTCTATCTTCAGAAAGTCTCGACACATACCCTAACCATCTCAGTCTTTGCTCTTTAATTACACTCACTATATCGGGCACCCCATATAGTTCCATAACTTCTTTATTTGTCCTGTGAAAAAACTGATCTCTCATTTTCTTTCCACCATAGATTTTTCTTAAAACGTTCCTTTCCCACACTTCCAATTTTTCTGCGACCTTTGGCGGCCTTTTTTTTATCCCTGAACATAGATTTTGTTCGTTGCATCCCCTAAAAATCGCGAGTTTTCAGAAAAATTAAAATCACCCTATACGGAAGGGAAAATCCGAAAAAAAGTGGTCAGCCACTCTTGAATGGGTCATTTCCAACTCTTAAGGGTAAAAATTATTATTTTCATCTTCTAATGCAGGGGTCCCCAAACTTTTTTGGGGAAAGAAGTTGTATTCCGAAATTAACAAAAATTATTATTATTTTTTTTATGCAAATTTAAAACTGTCTTAAATAATGTACTATAATAGGTTCTGTAAATTATATTAAATATCTTATCTTTAGATTCTATTACGGAGATTAATCAAAATGATACATACATTCAACAATTCTCCAAAAATAATATCAGTAAATTGAACCCCGCACAAAACAGTGATAATAAGACTACACAAGAAACTGTTGAGATAACTGATATATTTGAACCGATAAACCAGAACAACTCAAAAAGATATTCTTCCACTGGACAAGAAATATCTCAAATTCAGAATTGGGGTCATGGAAATTATGTTGGTCACATAAGTCAGATATATGGTCCAACTTATCAAGTTGGTGTTGGTAATAAATATAAACCAGGATTTGGATCAGTGGGAACTACAAAAGAGCCCGATACAAGTAGTAAAACTAATGTTAAAACAATCAGTACTGGTACAACAATAGATTCATCTGCAGCTGTATCTACAGTACTTGGAACATGGAGTTGTAAAGGTAGTACTACCAATCCATCTGGTTATATTTTAACCGCCAGTGGGATAGTTGGTATTGGTTATAAAGTAAGTGATGATAGAACAAAACGAATAGTAACAGGCCAATGGAAATTAAGTGGTAATGGTGTTAATCTTGAGGGTATAGTAAGTGGTGTTATGGATTTGACAGTATCATCATTTGGAAAAGTTACTGGAACTTTGAGAATGACGAGCAGACTACGAGCTACTGCAACTGCTACTATAAACGCTGATGTATCTGGTATTATAGATACAAGCGGTTCAGTAAGTATTCAGTTTACTGATGAATTTATGGTTACTGAAAATACCCATACGTATTCTGGAGCTTCTGTTGGAAATGTTACTTTTAAAGACTTACTTATGCTTCCAAGTTCATTTAATCCTTCAAATCAATCGTCATTTGCAAGTTCTACTGACTCATCAAAAGATTCATCTACTAAAGTAACATCTTGGAGTGAATCACATTTATTTACTGACATAACTACTAAAAGAGGTGAGTAGAACTAGCTTAGTTTGTTGTTACTTTCAGTAGTAACATATTGTTGAATGTCTTGCTTATCAAGAATCTATTACTACTGACTGCAGGTACTACTAGAATGGATGTTTCATCTAAGAGAACGACATATATCGATTTAACAAAATCAACAGAAAAATCTACTCCAACAAGTTTCAAACCTGTGACTTTGCCCTCTAAAATAACTACTAAAAGGGGTGAGTATAGCAACATTTCAACACTTATCAACAATCTACTACTACTGATGTAATAGGACTTTCTCTTTCTTCTTCTACACCAATTCCTTTCGAAGGTTAGTTATTATCATGGCTATTCTGTATTTTGAAACAACAGCTCGGAATAGATCTACAAATGTCCACCAGATGTCTCAGAAAACGAATCAAGGTTATTTGGCCTAGTTGCTTTTTATGAGTGATAAATTGTTTTAGCTCGTACTATTTCCCTCTTATTATATGGCCCAGATATTCTTATTTTGGGTTATTAATGGTGTAGAGTAGTTATCAAGATTTATGCGCAGGACACATTTGTCATTCGATTTATCCTTGATAATTATTATTCTTGCATCAAGTTTTTACAACTTATGTGTGAAGTTACGATCCAAACTACATACCTAAGTCGGGGTTCTTCTGTATTTGGTCTTCTTAATATTTAATCGGGGATTAAGAATGTATTTCGGCTGTTACGTCATTCTTAACCTCTTGAGTGTAAATGACGAATATATACGACATGTACAATTTTATTGCGAAACGCATAAGATGGACATATCCACGCCAATACATGTAAGGTAAAATGTAATGAAGTAAACGAAAATAACCGCATATGTTACCCGTATTTGTTACCCATATAGTAGTTATAAATCGCGTACAAGTTCATTCCTGTCTGTTGTTTGTATCAGGAGTATTTACACATTATATCAAGGTGAAGTCTAGACAAGTACAGTGATAATAAATACATTCAATAGCCTGTGTTTTATAAGTAATTCTTCATTTATATCTAACTAAGGTAATTATTTTGTTCATTCCTATAATCGTAATCAATTAATATCTTACTAAAATATTCAAAGATACAAAATAAAATGTATATTTGCTATCAATAAAATTAATTTATTAGTATTAAATTTGTTATGTATGTGTAATTTCTTCTCAATAAAATAAAGATTTTGAACATAACGGGTATGACGAACACAGTTTTCTAATGAAATTAGTATGACGAACACATTTCTCTAATGAAACGGGTATGACGAATATACTCGCAAGCGGCAAAAAGTTCGAGTAACGCTTCATACGTAGCAACTCGCCCCACTCAAGAGGTTAATGGACCATTCTGGAGATTCTAGATGACATCTGCAATGACAACCGATATTTAATCTCTGTACTCACAATCTTGTTGAGCTTTTCTAAAGATTGCTTTTGAATACAGGTTAAATAGTAGTGGTCATAATATGTAGCCTTTTTTAGGGTTTTGTAGGTATGACCAAAAAACCCTTATACCCTCATTTTGTCGTCTGTCTGTCTGTCTGTCTGTCTGTCTGTCTGTTCGGTAAAAATTGTAGCCAAACGGCTAAACCTAGAGAGTTGAAATTTGGCATGCTTATACAACTCTTTGACCCGCACATAGGGAAAATACTAAAACATCTAAAAAACATACCCCCCTAAAAATATAAACAAATATGTGCTCATCGAAAACAAAAATATTTTTTTTAAATTATGAGTAGGGTATCAAATGAAAGCCCTTAGTACGTGGATTAACGATTAAATTTTTATTTTTGAAAAATAAATTATTTTGATGCGATTTTTGCCAAAATTGTGCAAAAAAAATTTTGTCCCACACCCTGTAGCCCAGATGGTTTAAACTAAAAATCTAAAAAAAATCTAAGTAATGTATATTGGTGTGAACCGAAATAGTACAACAGGAATTTTTGATCAGATTATGTTTTCGGAAAATAACGCATTTTTTGTGGTTTTTGGTTCACAAAGTACAAAAGTTATACCAATGTAAGACACTCACATGCAAGGCGTACGATGGCGTTATTGGTTAGAGCACTGGTGTCGTAAGCTAAAACCGCTGGTAAACGAAGGGTTTCGAGTTCGAGTACTGAGTGAATTTTATTTTTTCTGTTTTTTTTTGCATTTTTATTATGTTGAAATTATTTTGTCAAAATTGTAGTTATATTTTGACAAAAGTTGTATTTAATTTTTAAGAGCGTAAATAATTATCTTATTATATGATTAACAGACGATAAATTATTTTAAAAATATCGTTCATTTTGCCGTGATTACTACAAAGTAAAATTTGCCCTACACACTCAGCATACCGCCTTCACTTATTATATACCTGCGAAGCCCTGAAATGTGTGAATATTCACACTTCACATCAATTTTTTACACCTCGTAAAACTTTAATTTCATCTGTGAACAGGTTCTACCACAATAAATATTTCATCTAAGAGAACAACATCTACTGACTCCACAAAATCTACTCCAACAACATTCAAACCTGGATCTCTACTCCCATTAACTACTACTGAAAGGGGTGAGTAAAACAACAGAACATTTATCAATTACTGCTATAATCTACTACTGATATGTTTGTAGGTTCTGCTACAATGAATGCTTCATCTAAGAGAACAACACATACAGCTTCAACTCAGTCTACTGAAAAATTTTCTACATTCAAACCTGTTTCGCTGCCACCAGTTACAACAGCAAGTCCAAGTCTACCTCGCCTCGGGACGTTTACTTTTAGAGGAACAGTCCCAGATTCCAAAGTCGTTTTAATTGGAAACGGAATACTTGGAAAAGATTATTATTCTTGTTCATCTGACAGTTTTACTTTAAGAGAAGTTTCTGGTAGCTGGAAATTATTTGGGAATAAAATTAATATTGTTGATATTTTTGTTGGTTACATGAGTTTAAATACATACACTAATGGGAAATCGGATGGGACATTAAGGATTGATGGGAGTTATAATCTTGAAAGTAATGCTCATCTTTCTACTAATAATGCTAAGATAACAGCACGCGCTACATATCCGTATATTCGGGGAGAATTTGAAGGTAATTTTGAAGTTTATGCTGGAGGTGTTGGCCGTTTGATATCGGGAAAAATTACAGGTTCTTTTCATCTACGAGATAATTGCGCTTTTCAGGCTGGTTTTGGGAAGAAGGGGATGAATGAAACTGTTACTGAAAATGAGTGATATATAACAAAATAGATGTGAATTAACGTAAATTGTTAATACATAGTTCAGGATTTCGTAGGTATAATAAGTGACAATTTCTGGGTACAGTAAGACGCGTCAATTTTTTTTTTTTAGAATTAAGTTATGTCTTAATTATTAGGAGTTTTCATGTAATGTCTCGATTGGAATAAAAAAGTATTGTTTTCTAAAAATCATATTCGATATTTTACTATAAATCATAATGTGATAAAAAATTTCGTTTGTAATTTTTCATCAGTGTGCCTTGCTTGATTTTTGTGCCTTGCTTTGATTTTTGCAGATTTTTAAACCAGCCCTTCTAAGAAATAGGGCTGGGGACAACATTTTTATTACTCATTTTTGGCGAAAAAAAAAAATATATATATATATATATATATATATATATATATATATATATAAGCCCTTTGTTGTTCTTTGTACATGTGCAGGCGGTTAGACATGCTGAGTGGTAGGGAAACGATAAACTCGTTGGACACTCACTCCGAGAAGTCATACCGGTACCAATATCGATCTAATCTGTGCTGAACGGTCCGAGAATATTATAGAGGCATTACTGCCTAACTTTTAGAAGTTTCCTTACTTCTAGGAATAATTTTTTTATTACGTAATAAATATTTCAATAGTGCCTTTATATTCGCACTATAAATTAAACGAATAGGAATATTTTATTTAGTATAAATAAATAAATGAACAATTGCTCCAAATTAATATAAAAATTTTGTTTGAAGAGGCGGGGCATCCCTTAGCCTCTTTTAAAAATTGCCACTGATTTTTGTTAATCTAGTTTTAGTATTAGTAATGAACATGTGGGTTTATTTTTGAGCCAATATTTTCCCTTTGAAAATTATTTTTTCTTGCCAAGAAACGGGAAAACTTAAGAATTAAACGTTGTGCAACGCAAGGCAAGTTAATGAAGGGTGGTGATTGGTTCAAGCCGGCGCGCACCTATAATTTTTCTTAGGGGAGGGTCAGAAGCCAAACATTTTGCAAAAGTCAAAATATTTTTTTGGGGAGGAACATGTTCAATTACAAGACAAATGTGTCCTTATAAACCTGGTTTTTGAGTACATGGCGGGGGCTCACGCCTGAACCCCCCACCCCCCTGGGTGACCGCCTGGTTCACAGATGTAGTATTTAAGGGAATATTTTAAAACTGTGTAGTAATTTTGCCCCGCCTCCTCTAACAAGAATTTTATATTAATTTGGAGCAATTCTTCATTATGTATTATTTATTTTAAATAAAATATTCGTAATATTTTACCTTATAGTACTAATGTAAAAATTAATAAATGACTTTCGCAGATATTTTACGACGAGTTAGTTATTAAATAATATTAAACAGTGCAGTATTCAAATTTTCTAGTAAAAGTGATGAAATGATTTTGCAAATTGGCACGTTATTAAGAAATTATAACATATTTAATTAGTAGAAATTTTAAACACTTCTGGCGCCTCTTTTTTATATTTATCGAATACTATGAATTCACAAATTTTATGTCTCCAATAGTAAAGAAAAAACTTGTTAGGAATTTGGTTACAAAAATTGTGATGAAAGAGGTTGATAACCTTTTTTTAATATATGCATTTTATAGCCAAATACATTGAAAAAATAACATCACATTTGGTTACTCTAGTATCTATTACTATAATTTATTACCTAAAATAAATTTTGAAATCAACATTGAAAATTATAATGCAGGTAACGGTGATTTGATGGTTCCTACGTCCTTGATTGCTATTTTTAGGTTTTTACTGATATAAAATTAAGTCTTAATTTAGAAAAGTATTGAAGAATGTGATTGAAATCCTAAATATGTTTTTTCCTAATTAACTCCCAATTTATGTATCTATTATATTTATCTATATTAGTATCGATTTATCTCTCAATTTATTTAATGGCATAATTACATTATTTGTGATAAATGTGAATTAAAAAAAAGCACAACTTAAAAATGATTGGCCATAGCGACTTGTGGTTGAAATTTTTTGATTATCTGTAGTTTATTTAGTAATAGTCATATGGTAAGATGTGAAACCGTTCAGACCTCCAAATTTAATACGCTGTTTGTTGTGGATTGTGCATAATTTTCTAAACCTATAGCTAGTGAGATGTTTTAATGAGACAGACATATAAACACATTGGCTATCGCATTCTATCAGTGACACCGTAGTTATCGTATGCCTTTACATAACCTAACATAATGTCATCATTAACAAATCTTGCTCAAAATTACAAAGACGAACAGTAAATATGATCAATTTAGGTAATTAGGTAGTTAAAATCTAAAACAACAGAATTATAAGAACAATAATACATATAAAACATTTTACGAAGCTAAATAGTTGGTTTCGAAATTCACAGATGGCGGACTATTCGTAACATATTAATTTTTAACTTGATATGAACGGTACATGCAACGTTAAAAATAATGCATAGAAACATAACTTACAGCTAACAAAGCACAGTCAACAACCTCTTAATTTAAAGAGCTCTGAATGCGGCTTTATGCGTTTTGCGTATTTTAAAATTATGACAAATTTGAATATGGCGTGATTTATACAAATTTTCATCTTCCCATGGACATTTCTCAAAACCAAAATGAGATTAAGAATAAGCGAATCAAGGTACAATAATAAGTACAAAAAAAATTGGAGCACGCAAAGACCGTTGTATCTAAAAGAAAAGGGATACGGGAAAAAAAAGAATAATTGCAAGGTTTAGATGTGGGAATGAAGAAAAGGCGAGCAAATTTTGGTTAAAAGAGGAGGATAAACGATGTAGAATGTGCAGAGAAGAAAGGGAGACGGTTGAACATATGCTGGAAGAATGTAAAGAAATGAGAAGCAAAGGAGGAACAAGAGAAGATATGTTAAACGGAAATGGCTGCGGATACACATGGATGAAAGAGGTAATGGAGAGGAGAAAAGAAATCAAAGAAAAAGAAGATAATGGGAAATAAAACAAAATAGATTTCAAGCCAACAGGTAGAAATTAAATTTATATTTTAGTTAAGAATTATAATGTAAGGAATAAATAGATATAGAATAAAATGTAATAGATAAATTAAATGTAATAGTTATTAATTAAAATAAATTGAATTGAATTGAATTGATTAAGACCTGTGGTTGAAATCTAGAGGTCGTAGTTGACTTCTAAACATACCGTAGACTCCCGATTATCCGTGTGCGGATTATCCGATTTGCGGATTATTCGTGCTTTTTAATTTAAAAATAATTAATTATCTATGTACACTTTGTTGGAGTACATCGACCAATGGGAATTCAAATATAACGATATACTAGCCCTTAGAAAAATTCGAACTGATATTAGAAAATCTCTAAATGATTCCTGCAAACAAACCAAAATCACAGATTTTTTTATAAATAATGAGTATTAAACATGTTAAAATAATTGTCTGCTTTATAAATTGTAATATGTCGTATTTTAGAAATAAATAACTATAATTCGATTATCCGTGTTTTTCGATTAACCGTGCCGCTTCTCCCCACAATTAGCCCGGATAAACGGGAGTCTACTGTATTGTGAAACAAAACAAAAAATTATGAACATTTTTAATTTTTTTAATTTTTTTTTTGAAAATTTAAACTAAAAAATGGTTAGGGATATAAATCTGCAATCTGAATTTTTAAAATTCTTCAATATTGTTTAGTCAAAAAAAGGGCTTTAATGAACCAATTATTATGTTTTGTATTGGCAGTAATCCAAGATCCTTGAAAATGACCATCAAAAATCGAAAAAATCGTATAATTCGAAAAAAAAGGGGCAGACCTTAAAAAACTCGTGATTTTTAGCAAAAAAATTTTGTCTCTGATTTAATGGAAAATTGGTAAAAATATGTATTTTTGTCATAGATCAACAAAATTTGGACCAAATTTTATGATATTCTATGTCCAAAAATATATATTTTGAAGTTTGGGCAAAAGTTTTGGAGTAATAGGCGAAAAACTGACCAGTTCTTTCTCAAAAACTATGACAGGCATATCGCAGAAATCAATTAATTCGATTTTGCATGAACATTAAGCTGTGAAAAGATCTATTCCCGATGGTTTCCGCATAATTTGTCCCAAGCTCAAAAAAAGGCTCGTATTGATTGGTGTAAGGGAATGCTAAAAAAAAATCAACCTAGGCACAGCAAAATCCGTATACAACATCATTACAGGTGACGAAACTTTGATTTATTCATATGAACCGGAAACTAAGCAACAATCCACTGTTTGAGTCTTCCAAGATGAACCGAAACCCACAAAAGTTGTTCGTTCATGAAACACTTTCAAGAAAATGATCGCTTGTTTCTTCGGTTGTACTGGACATGTCGCAATCATTCCTTTAAAGCAGGGGTCCCCAATCTTTTTTCACCGTCGACCCCCAGAAGAGTTTTTCGACTTCGTATCGACCCCCTCTATTTTACAATTACGTTATTATAATAGGGCAAGCAAAAAATACGCTTATGTGATTTCTGATATTGTTTATTGTACAGTGTTTTTTATTTATATTGCATTTATCTAATATAATTATATCTAATTGTATTACAATAATATTATTATTAAATAAAATTTCCTATCATTGTCAATGTGACGGGTGTGGTTGGTGACTCTTTGCAAGATTAGCAATGTCGAGTTCAAAATTAGTTAATTATAGCCTTAAATCGCCACGGAATTCCACATCTAATTTGTTTCTCTGTTTTGTCAAGATGGAATTAACATGGCTAAAACCACCCTCAACCACTGTGTAGCTACACAGTTATATATTTAAATTATACTAGTAATTTTTAACTTTTAACTAGCCAGAATCGACCCCTAACAATGTCATATCGACCCCCGGGGGTCAATATCGACCACTTTGGGGACCCCTGCTTTAAAGGATCGGAGAACAGTTAATGCTGTATGGTATACAAATATTTGTTTGCCAGAAGTCATCGACAAAATCAGGAAAAACAACAAAAAACTTCGCATCATTCTTCATTATGACTATTCAAGCTCCCACACAGCACGTCAAACAATTGATTATTTGAAGGAGAAAAATATCGAATTAATGTCTCCTATATTAATATCCTCTAACGTTTTTTTTTTCCCCCAATGTCAAACACAAAAAGGCGTGGACAGGGATTTTCATCACCTCAAGAAGCTGTTGAAGCCTTCGAAAACTATGTTTTTGAGATACTAACTTCAGAGTGGAAAAAATGTTTCGAGAATTGGTTTGAATGCATGCAAAAGTGTATAAATCTTAAAGGCGAATATTCTGAAAAGCAATAAAAGAGTTTGTTCCAAAACGATTTTTTCTTTCTTAGTTTTTGTAAAAATTTAAAAGGTAGCCCTCGTATTTAGATAATTTTACAATAATTACAAATTTCTGACGGTTTCTAGAATGAGCTCATAGTATTCGAACTTGTAGAATTCATTGAATAAAATTTGAATTGATATGCTGAACATAAAAATACATTTTTATAAGTGTCATTAATTGCAGTTGCGACATGGTAATTATACTAATAATATGTTAAAATTGTATGTCCCACCACAAGAATTTGGTAGGAGCGAGATTCGTTTTATAATCTTCTCTCGACAGATATTTTTTATACATTCACAGACATATCGAACGATCTTCGAAAGTTATGTAACATAGTGAAACGATAGTGCAGTAGTTTTTAAACGCAGGATGTACCTACTGTGTTATCTGTGTTTATTTCTGTTTATTATCAATAATTGCTTCTCTGGTGAGTTATTATAGAAAATTTGCAAACAAAAAAAAAAAAACTGTGCGGTTTCATAAAGGAATGCTAAATCCTATGTCAGCTAACATCGATGCTAAAATAGTACGTTGCTAAAATTTAACTGCGTTTCATGAAGAAATTGCATCGGTATTAACTTCGTGTTAAGTAATTTCAGTGCTAAGTTTAGTTTAGGGTATTAATTGGGTAGATTGGTATGAATGTCAACTTCACAGTTGTCTTAACGTCGAACAGGCTTATTATAACTAGACTTACCATAATATATTTTTCTCGAACCGGGACAATATTGAGATTTTGCTAAAAACAGAAAGAACGCCTTCTACGCTAGTACTTATGATTAAAAAGGATAAATAACGGAGTGGTTAACAAAAATCAAAATTTACGTAGTAATAATTTTTAATTACTCTTAACTGAACAATATTTATTATTAAAAAATTATTAATATTTATCACTAGCGTGAAATTTCTTTAAAAATTCGTTGTTATTTTTAATTATAGGCTATTCCAAACTTTTAGGCGAAACTAAATGAAAATTTCGTTCTTTTAGGTTGTCACAAGAAGGGCCCTTGTTTCGGTTATTTCATGTTTCACGTTTGGTATGTGAAAATTTAAAATTCCAACAGTGAAACCATGGATACGAATGACATGTCAAAAATTTTAATACATTTTTCCATATTTTGAAGACAAAAAAATAAATAAATGGGAAATTTTTATTAAGAATGACAAAAAATTCAAATGCAATGAAAAGGACATTTTATAATGACAATCAATTGAAGCTAGAATTTGCAATGTGCGTATGATTTACAAAGCTTAAACAAAATGACTAAAAGTCCGAATTAATAGATAAAAATTAATAGATAGAAATAAATTTCAAAATCTAGTTCCGTCTAAACGTTTGGAATAGCCTATAGTTGTCCAATCGCCATTTTCTAAGGCTGCACTTTTTGTACTGCGTGTATATTTTGCACTTTTTAATTTTTACGAAATATCCGGGACAAAATGACAAAATGGCCGGGACGCCGGGACCATACCTTCATACCGGGACAATCCCGGTCAAACCGGGACATACGGTAAGCCTAATTATAATATATACCAAACGTTTAGGCGGAACTAGATTTTGAAATCTAGTAATTTTTAGCTATTAATTCGGACTTTTGGTAATTTTGTTTGAGCTTTGTAAATCATACTCACATTGTAAATTCTAGATTAAATTAATTGTCATTATAAAATGTCCTTTTCATTGCATTTTAATTTTTTGTCATACTTAATAAATATTTCCCATTTATTTATTTATTTATTTTTTTTGTCTTCAAAATATGTAAAAATGAATTAAAATTTATAACAAATGTCAATCTTTTCTATGGTTTCACTGTTGGAATTTTACATTTTCACATACCACCGAAAAACATTAAATAACCCAAGGAAGGTCCCTTCTCGTGAACCCCTAAACCTAAAAGAACGAAATTCCCATTTGGTTCCACCTAAAGGTTTGGAATAGCCATTAATTAACGCTTTGAATTATTTTTATTTCATTTTATTTAGGGAGCCTCAACAACTAAATTATTGGCGCCCAGTACATTTGATTATTACATTATTTTGTGTTACATTATATTACATTACATCAGTTATTTACAATTTACTCTAAATAGTAATAATCTAAATATAAATTTATTATGTTGTATTATATTTTGTTGTAGAGGTGGGAATCTTTGAAGTACACTCTGTTCCAAACGGTTAGGCGGAACTAAATGGGAATCTTGTTCTTTTAGGTTGTCACGAGAAGGGACCTGGCTTGGGTTATTTAGTTTTTAACGTTGGAATGTCAAAATTTAAAATTCCAACAATGAAACCATGGAAACGAATGACATATGTCAAAATTAAATTATTTATTTTATGACGCTTCACTTCATTTTGATTGTTCAGAGCTTCCTTTTGCGTTATTAGTATGTTGTGGTTTTTCCTTCGAATTATTTACCGTCATGAATTATTTGTTAATAAAAAATAAATTTCTATATTATTTAGTAAAGTTTCTTAATGTAGCTAAAGGATGATTCGGGTGCTCTTACGAGGAACATAATTTAAAAATAAAATCAATTCTTTATATATTTTACATTAAATTAAAAACACTTGAATTAGATGTGTTACATCCGTACATTATAATATGATGCGGAAGTAATGGGATTCGGACTGGGCAGAAATTAAAACAATATTTTAACTTCGCTAACGTATCGATTTATATTTTAAATCTTCATCAGAGCTGTAATGGTAGTGTTAATATAATTTTATGTTACATTGTTGAAAGTATGAAGAAATTTTTTTTACAACTTAATAGTAAAATTATAAAGAAATCTGTATGAAAATAAATAAATAAATAAATAAATAAATACAATAAAATAAATCACAAATTAAAACTTTTACATACTTAGTATGCATTTTAAAAACATTCTAAGAATTTAAAAAAAAAAACGTAACCTAACCTAACTTTATAGAAGAAAAAACAGGATTTTAATAAAGTGATAAAACTGAACTCTCTTTCTATAATTTAGCATTCGTTTATGATACCGGGCATACAAGTTTAATATGTTTGATAGTAGATGTATTAATTTTGTTGAAGCTATAAACAAATTTTAATTGTTCGTACAATATACTCAGTGGAGAATCTATACATTTTGGAGCCTGAAGCTAGTAATCATTTAGGGCCTTTCAGAACAAAAAATTTTTAGTCCTAATCAAAGAGTCGAACCGGAACCGAACCGAAAACCGAAAACCGAAATTAACCGGAATTTTTAACAAAACCGGAACCGGAACGGAAAATTGCTCAATTTGAAAACTGAAACCGGAAAGAAATGTTAATAACGGTTAATTTCGGTTCATTTATTATTATTATTTTTTTTTTTTTTCATTAAATTAATTCATTAATCGCTTTCTTACAACTAAAACTTATAAATTGACTGATGAAATAATGAATCAGAAAGAATCAAAAAGTAAGAAAAAAAGTTTTCCGTTTTCTTTTTTATAATATTGCGATTCTACAATCTGTTATTTATTATTTTTGTAAGAGAAAAGTTCATATTATTTATTGATAACTGTGTGTGATCAGGGTCGGACTAAAGTATTTCTGTGCCCCGGGACAGCTGTGCATAATTACGCAAAAATTACTAGCCAGCTAAACCCAAATTTTTAGTGGCGCTGAAAATTAAGTTGTTCATTGCTGTCAAAAATATTTGTTGAGCAAAAACTAAGTCTTCAACAAAAATTTTCAGCACTCCTTGCATCTGGTGCCCCAGGTAACTGACTGTCTTATTAGTTATTTTTGTAATTTCCTCCTTTTGTAATTTGTTAGAATTTTATTTTATTTACGTGCAATATGTTTTTGTATTTTCATTTTTATATTTCTAAATTGTATTTTGTTTTCGTTTTTGACAATAAAATAATAAATTTTTAGTTTATTTATTTTGTATTTTCAATTTTATAATTGAATCTTTTGTCTTCATAAAATTGAAAAAACATTTTGTAGAAATAAAATTACGGTATGGTTTTTATTTATCTCAGGGCCGAGAGTTCCAGTTGCTAATAAACTGTCCAATAAGTTTATTAGCAACATAATTTTTTTTTTCCGAGAGTTCCACCCCGAAATAGTTATTAGGTTGCTAATAAACAGGCTTATTTGTCTAATAACTTATAGGCAACATGAAGTGCTTAATAAAGTGACATATAACCAAAAACAAGTTCGCAAAATGTGTTAATATTTCAATTTTAATTGAAAACCAGTATAATTTTAAAAGAATATACGAATGTGTAGTTTTTAAACATTTCTATAATGGTGATTTTAGTGTTTTATATACATTTAAGTTGTATTTTGGCAAAATCGACGATCTGTTTGGATAAATTTATAAATTTTGGACAACCGTTTTTAGAATATTTTGGGCATTTATTGTAAATGTGATATATAAAGAACAATATATAAATATATATTTTTAAATAAACATTGTCTTTTATTTTTACATATGTATTTATTTCAATTACGATTACAACACATTACAAACAATACTTTAAGCATTACTATTTATATAAAAATGATAGAGAATAAGAAGACAGACGCAATTATTGGCAGAATAACAAAGATGTGTAGCTGAAAATTGCTGATAAGTTTAATTCATATTGTTTAAGGAATGTAAAATAAAGCAAAATATGGCTGTCTTCTTATTTTCAGTCATTTTTGTATTATAAAATGCTATTTTTATTAACTTCTCTTCTATCTATATTGTCCTCTTTTTCTGTGATAAAATTTGTTGAACACCGTTTAATTGTCATTTTAACAGTAACAAAAAATATACGTAATGTCATTGAATGTCAAGTCAAACTATTTATTGTCAAAATATTTAATGTCAAAATATTCAGTGTCAAAATTTCATCTCACTTTAGCTCTACAAATTTACGTATAGCTCTATCCCTCTTGCACCGTGTTACTATCTTCATAAGAAATACCAATGCAAAAACAAAAAATTATGTTGCTAATAAACTATTAGAAGGATTTTGTAACTTGGAAATCACCAATAAATTTATTAGCTTCATAAATATATTATGTGTCCAATAACTATTAGGGAGTTTATTAGGAACTGGAACTCTCGGCCCTTAGTCACATATATGATTGTTGTAATAGACAAAATATTAGTGGTTCCTAAACGGTGGTACTGCATCGATAATCAAGCGATATACGCATCTTATCCAAAAATGGTTGAGGACTTTTTAGCTCTAAATGGGCCAACAATGCTGCCTTTAAAATTGTGCCGGACATTTACCTAACACCCTGTATATTGCTGTGTAGTTACAATAAAATAAAAGCCTTAGTTTGTTTTGATTTAATACATTTATAGGCATATCTAAATATGGAACTATACAATAATTAATTTTCACCAATATCAAATAATTAATATCAATGGTCACTGCACTTATGTCACAACCAAGCTTATCATAAATTCTTTGGTATATTACCTTGTAGACTATGTTCGACTGCCTAACTAATCAATATTCTATCGATTGATTAAAGATCAGCGCATGGCAGGACCATGTGAAGTACTTTTCTTATATGCGGGCCAAAAACTATTTAAACTCTCTTATATTTGCTTGGTCAAAATTTCAACCGTACACACAAACTGGTGACAGACTTACGAGTGACACCATAAGGATTATGTCTATGAAACTCTTAAAATGTGATATATATATGTTGAATTGAAAAGTATAAATGTATTGCAATGTATGAAATTTTCAGGATACGTGGAAGAAAATCGTATTGAAATTAAAGTAAAAAATGAAGCAAAAGACGAAGCATTTCCTAGAGTAAATGAGGTGTCACAAAACAATACATTATCTAAGTTCAATCACACGCTTGTACACCGAATAGTGTATGGACAGGCTAATCAAGTTTTCAACCATTACCAATATCCCGGATCTCCATTCTACAATTCTCAATTTAGTCAACAATTTCCCCATTACCCTCTTAAACCAACAAATATAAATGGTGGATTTGAGGCAGATACCGTATATTCTGCTGTCAATAATGTCGTTGGTTCAGCAAATTTGGGAAATCTGCCAAAGTATCCAGTTTATCAACAAGATGTTGTCTCTCAAGTTCAAAGCTTTGGCCATGGTAATGTTATTGGAACAATAAATCAACAGGCTGGAAATAATATCTTTGTTGGTACAGGGAATATTAATCATGGACAATATCCAAATAAAATACCAACACCACACCATGGTACCAATAAACCAACGTATTATACACCTCAACCGAACTATATATTGAGACCACAATTCCCCATAACTAAACCACCATATTATACTAAACCAACAAAATATACCACTAGACCAACAAAATATACAAATAACCCCACAAGATATACAAACAAACCAACAAAATATACCACCAGACCGACAAAACATACCACTAAAACTACAACATATACAACTAAAGCCACAAAATATACTCCCAGACCAACAAAATATACAACTAAACCAACACATCATACGACAAAAACGACATTTCGGCCTACTAGACCACCACATTACACATCAAGATACACTTATACTACAAAACTAACAAAATTAACTAAACCCACAAGAACTACGACTAAAAAACCTACAATAACAACCAACAAACCTACTAAAGTAACAAAAACCACACGGATTACTGAATCAACAACACCTAAATCTACCAAGGCTACCAAGTCAACTGACGTCACTAAATCTACTATTAAACACACACAATCTACCGAAAAAACAAAATCTACTACCTCAAGAGAAACGACAACCAAGCCAACTAAAAAATCGATCTCACGAAAAACGACAACCTCGCCAACTGAAACAAGTACCTCACGTGAAACGACAACCAAGCAAACCAGAACAACTACTACACAAGAAACACCAACCGCGGCAACTAAAAAATCGATCTCACGAGTAACTACAACCTCGCCAACTGAAAAAAGTACCTCACGTGAAACGACAACCAAGCCAACCAGAACAACTACTACGCAAGAAATACCAACCAGGCCAACTAAAAAATCGAGCTCACGAAAAACTACAACTTCGCCAACAAAAACAAGTACCTCACGTGAAACCAACACCAAGCCAACCAGAACAACTACTACACAAGCAACGACAACCACGCCAATTAAAACCAATTCTCAAAAAAAACCTACATCGCGGAAAACGACAAACACGCCAACTAAAACAACATATACAACTAAACCCACAAAATACACCACCAGACCCACAAAATATACCAGTAGACCGACAAAATACACAACTAAAACAACATACCATGCAACTAAAACGACAATTCGACCAACAAGAACACCGCATTATACATCAAGACCAACTTATACTACAAAACCAACAAAATCTACTAAACCTACTAGAACTACAACAAAAAAACCTAAAGTAACAACCAACAAACCTACTAAAGCTACAAAAACAACCAAATCAGCTGACGCTACAAAAATCACTGAGTTTACTAAAAGTACTAAATTTACTGCAAAAACAACAAGTAAACCGAAAAAGACAACTACCACACAAGAAGTGATAGGTGGTTTGTTTCTGGCTGAGGTAATTGAAACAACCACCTCACAGGATATTACAACCACACCAACTACGGCACAAGAAGCGATAGGCGGCTTGCTTCTAGTTGAGGTAATTGAAAAAACTACCTCACCAGAGACTACACTGACGCCAATTACAGAAACTACCACGCAGGATACTATAACCACGGAAACTACAACAAATACCTCAGAAGAGGATACAACAACTCCGAGTACACCAACTACCTCACAGGATACAACAATCACGCCAGTTACAACAACTGTATCACAGGAGATTACAACCACACCAACTACAACAACTAAGTCACAAGAAGAGGTAGGCGGCTTGCTTCTAGTTGAGGTAACTGAAACAACTACCCCACAAGAGACTACACCGGCGCCAATTATAGAAACTACCACAAAGGATACTATGAACACGGAAACTACAACAAATACCTCAGCAGAGGATACAACAACTTCGAGTACACCAACTACCTCACAGGATACAACAATCACACCAGTTACAACAACTGTTTCACAGGAGATTACAACCATACCAACTACAATAACTATGTCACAAGAAGAGATAGGTGGCTTCCTTCTAGTTGAGGTAACTGAAACAACTACCCCACAAGAGACTACACCGGCGCCAATTACAGAAACTACCACAAAGGATACTATGAACACGGAAACTACAACAAATACCTCAGAAGAGGATACAAAAACGCCGTGTACAACAACTGCCTCACAGGATACAACAATCACGCCAGCTACAACAACTGCATCAGAGGAGATTACAACCACACCAACTACAACAACTACGGCACAAGAAGAGATAGGCGGCTTGCTTCTAGTTGAGGTAATTGAAACAGCCACCTCTCAAGAAACTACATTCACGCCAAGTACAACAACTACCTCACAGGAAACTACAACCACGCTAGCTACAACAACTTCAGAAACTATTACCTCATTTAATTCAATTAGTATAAATTCACCACAATTACTTAATGTGACAGGTGGATTTAATATTTACGGCTATGATAGTCAAAATAACTACCTTAGAGTAGGTGGTGCAGTTTTTGGTAACACAGAGTCAGGAAATATATTAGGCGGATGGACATTGACTACTCCAAGCGGGAATCTTATTGATGGTGGTGCTATTGTTGGTAGTTTCTCTAAAGAGAAAAGTGGAAATAATATGCAATGGAACTTTGGAGATGACTCGTCATCACCATCTTTTATTGGCGTTGGCGGGGTGAATAGTACTACAGGTTTTATTGGAGGAAAATATAATGGCACTATGCATGGTGTTTTTAAGTTTCTTAATGAACAAGAAGAAGTCACCAACTTAAATGGCACATTTACTCTTAATACCAAACCAACAACGGCAACTGCAATAACGCCAACTACAATTGCTAACTTACAAGAAATAACAACAATGCCAACTACAGTTGCTAACGTTCAGGAAATAACCACACCACCAACTACAGTTGGTAGTTTAGAGGAAATAACAACAACACCAACTACAGTTGCTAGTTTAGAAGAAATAACAACAACGCCAACTACAGTTGCTAACTTACAGGAAGTAACAAACACGCAAAATACAGTTGCTAACCTAGAGGAAATAACAACAACGACAACTACAGTTGCTAACTTAGAGGAAGTAACAACAATGCCAACTACAGCTGCAAGTTTAGAGGAAATAACAACAACACCAACTACAGTTGCTAGTTTAGAGGAAATAACAACAACGCCAACTACAGTTGCTAACGTTCAGGAAATAACCACAACACCAACTACAGTTGCTAACTTAGAGGAAGTAACAACAACGCCAACAACAGTTGCTAGTTTAGAGGAAATAACAACAACGCCAACTACAGTTGCTAACTCAGAGGAAATAACAACAACGCCAACTACAGTTGCTAACTCAGAGGATATAACAACAACACCAACTACAGTTGCTAACTTAGTGGAAATAACAACAACGCCAACTACAGTTGCTAGTTTAGAGGAAATAACAACAACGCCAACTACAGTTGCTAGCTTAGAGGAAATAACAACAATGCCAACTACAGTTGCTAACGTTCAGGAAATAACCACAACACCAACTACAGTTGCTAACTTAGAGGAAGTAACAACAACGCCAACAACAGTTGCTAGCTTAGAGGAAATAACAACAATGCCAACTACAGTTGCTAACGTTCAGGAAATAACCACAACACCAACTACAGTTGCTAACTTACAGGAAATAACAACAACACCAACTACAGTTGCTAACTTAGTGGAAATAACAACAACGCCAACTACAGTTGCTAGTTTAGAGGAAATAACAACAACGCCAACTACAGTTGCTAACTCAGAGGAAATAACAACAACACCCACTACAGTTGCTAACTTAGTGGAAATAACAACAACGCCAACTACAGTTGCTAGTTTAGAGGAAATAACAACAACGCCAACTACAGTTGCTAGTTTAGAGGAAATAACAACAACACCAACTACAGTTGCTAGTTTAGAAGAAATAACAACAACGCCAACTACAGTTGCTAGTTTAGAGGAAATAACAACAACGCCAACTACAGTTGCTAACTCAGAGGAAATAACAACAACACCCACTACAGTTGCTAACTTAGTGGAAATAACAACAACGCCAACTACAGTTGCTAGTTTAGAGGAAATAACAACAACGCCAACTACAGTTGCTAGTTTAGAGGAAATAACAACAACACCAACTACAGTTGCTAGTTTAGAAGAAATAACAACAACGCCAACTACAGTTGCTAACTCAGAGGAAATATTAACAACACCCACTACAGTTGCTAACTTAGAGGAAATAACAACAATGCCAACTACAGTTGCTAACTCAGAGGAAATAACAACAACGCCAACTACAGTTGCTAACTCAGAGGAAATAACAACAACGCCAACTACAGTTGCTAACTTAGAGGAAATAACAACAACGCCAACTACAGTTGCTAACGTTCAGGAAATAACCACAACACCATCTACAGTTGCTAATTTAGAGGAAATAACAACAACGCCAACTACAATTGCTAACTTAGAGGAAATAACAACAACGTCAACTACAGTTGCTAGTTTAGAGGAAATAACAACAACACCAACTACAGTTGCTAACTTAGAGGAAATAACAACAACGCCAACTACAGTTGCTAACTTAGAGGAAATAACAACAACGCCAACTACAGTTGCTAACTCAGAGGAAATAACAACAACGCCAACTACAGTTGCTAACTCAGAGGAAATAACAACAACGCCAACTACAGTTGCTAACTCAGAGGAAATAACAACAACGCCAACTACAGTTGCTAACTCAGAGGAAATAACAACAACGCCAACTACAGTTGCTAACTCAGAGGAAATAACAACAACGCCAACTACAGTTGCTAACTTAGAGGAAGTAACAACAACGCCAACTACAGTTGCTAACTCAGAGGAAATAACAACAACGCCAACTACAGTTGCTAACTTAGAGGAAATAACAACAACGCCAACTACAGTTGCTAACTTAGAGGAAGTAACAACAACGCCAACTACAGTTGCTAACTCAGAGGAAATAACAACAACGCCAACTACAGTTGCTAACTCAGAGGAAATAACAACAACGCCAACTACAGTTGCTAACTTAGAGGAAATAACAACAACGCCAACTACAGTTGCTAACTCAGAGGAAATAACAACAACGCCAACTACAGTTGCTAACTTAGAGGAAGTAACAACAACGCCAACTACAGTTGCTAACTCAGAGGAAATAACAACAACGCCAACTACAGTTGCTAACTCAGAGGAAATAACAACAACGCCAACTACAGTTGCTAACTTAGAGGAAATAACAACAACGCCAACTACAGTTGCTAACTTAGAGGAAGTAACAACAACGCCAACTACAGTTGCTAACTCAGAGGAAATAACAACAACGCCAACTACAGTTGCTAACTCAGAGGAAATAACAACAACGCCAACTACCGTTGCTAACTCAGAGGAAATAACAACAACGCCAACTACAGTTGCTAACTCAGAGGAAATAACAACAACGCCAACTACAGTTGCTAACTTAGAGGAAGTAACAACAACGCCAACTACAGTTGCTAACTCAGAGGAAATAACAACAACGCCAACTACAGTTGCTAAATTAGAGGAAATAACAACAACGCCAACTACAGTTGCTAACTTAGAGGAAGTAACAACAACGCCAACTACAGTTGCTAACTCAGAGGAAATAACAACAACGCCAACTACAGTTGCTAACGTTCAGGAAATAACCACAACACCATCTACAGTTGCTAATTTAGAGGAAATAACAACAACGCCAACTACAATTGCTAACTTAGAGGAAATAACAACAACGTCAACTACAGTTGCTAACTTAGAGGAAGTAACAACAACGCCAACTACAGTTGCTAACTTAGAGGAAGTAACAACAACGCCAACTACAGTTGCTAACTCAGAGGAAATAACAACAACGCCAACTACAGTTGCTAACTTAGAGGAAATAACAACAACGCCAACTACAGTTGCTAACTTAGAGGAAGTAACAACAACGCCAACTACAGTTGCTAACTCAGAGGAAATAACAACAACGCCAACTACAGTTGCTAACTCAGAGGAAATAACAACAACGCCAACTACAATTGCTAACTTAGAGGAAATAACAACAACGTCAACTACAGTTGCTAGTTTAGAGGAAATAACAACAACACCAACTACAGTTGCTAACTTAGAGGAAATAACAACAACGCCAACTACAGTTGCTAACTTAGAGGAAATAACAACAACGCCAACTACAGTTGCTAACTTAGAGGAAGTAACAACAACGCCAACTACAGTTGCTAACTCAGAGGAAATAACAACAACGCCAACTACAGTTGCTAACTCAGAGGAAATAACAACAACGCCAACTACAGTTGCTAACTCAGAGGAAATAACAACAACGCCAACTACAGTTGCTAACTCAGAGGAAATAACAACAACAACAACTACAGTTGCTAACTTAGAGGAAATAACAACAACGCCAACTACAGTTGCTAACTTAGAGGAAATAACAACAACGCCAACTACAGTTGCTAACTCAGAGGAAATAACAACAACGCCAACTACAGTTGCTAACTTAGAGGAAATAACAACAACGCCAACTACAGTTGCTAACTCAGAGGAAATAACAACAACGCCAACTACAGTTGCTAACTCAGAGGAAATAACAACAACGCCAACTACAGTTGCTAACTCAGAGGAAATAACAACAACGCCAACTACAGTTGCTAACTCAGAGGAAATAACAACAACGCCAACTACAGTTGCTAACTCAGAGGAAATAACAACAACGCCAACTACAGTTGCTAACTCAGAGGAAATAACAACAACGCCAACTACAGTTGCTAACTCAGAGGAAATAACAACAACGCCAACTACAGTTGCTAACTCAGAGGAAATAACAACAACGCCAACTACAGTTGCTAACTCAGAGGAAATAACAACAACGCCAACTACAGTTGCTAACTCAGAGGAAATAACAACAACGCCAACTACAGTTGCTAACTCAGAGGAAATAACAACAACGCCAACTACAGTTGCTAACTCAGAGGAAATAACAACAACGCCAACTACAGTTGCTAACTCAGAGGAAATAACAACAACGCCAACTACAGTTGCTAACTCAGAGGAAATAACAACAACGCCAACTACAGTTGCTAACTCAGAGGAAATAACAACAACGCCAACTACAGTTGCTAACTCAGAGGAAATAACAACAACGCCAACTACAGTTGCTAACTCAGAGGAAATAACCACAACACCATCTACAGTTGCTAATTTAGAGGAAATAACAACAACGCCAACTACAATTGCTAACTTAGAGGAAATAACAACAACGTCAACTACAGTTGCTAGTTTAGAGGAAATAACAACAACACCAACTACAGTTGCTAACTTAGAGGAAATAACAACAACGCCAACTACAGTTGCTAACTTAGAGGAAATAACAACAACGCCAACTACAGTTGCTAACTTAGAGGAAGTAACAACAACGCCAACTACAGTTGCTAACTCAGAGGAAATAACAACAACGCCAACTACAGTTGCTAACTCAGAGGAAATAACAACAACGCCAACTACAGTTGCTAACTCAGAGGAAATAACAACAACGCCAACTACAGTTGCTAACTCAGAGGAAATAACAACAACGCCAACTACAGTTGCTAACTTAGAGGAAATAACAACAACGCCAACTACAGTTGCTAACTTAGAGGAAGTAACAACAACGCCAACTACAGTTGCTAACTTAGAGGAAGTAACAACAACGCCAACTACAGTTGCTAACTCAGAGGAAATAACAACAACGCCAACTACAGTTGCTAACTTAGAGGAAATAACAACAACGCCAACTACAGTTGCTAACTTAGAGGAAGTAACAACAACGCCAACTACAGTTGCTAACTTAGAGGAAGTAACAACAACGCCAACTACAGTTGCTAACTTAGAGGAAATAACAACAACGCCAACTACAGTTGCTAACTCAGAGGAAATAACAACAACGCCAACTACAGTTGCTAACTCAGAGGAAATAACAACAACGCCAACTACAGTTGCTAACTCAGAGGAAATAACAACAACGCCAACTACAGTTGCTAACTCAGAGGAAATAACAACAACGCCAACTACAGTTGCTAACTCAGAGGAAATAACAACAACGCCAACTACAGTTGCTAACTTAGAGGAAGTAACAACAACGCCAACTACAGTTGCTAACTTAGAGGAAGTAACAACAACGCCAACTACAGTTGCTAACTCAGAGGAAATAACAACAACGCCAACTACAGTTGCTAACTTAGAGGAAATAACAACAACGCCAACTACAGTTGCTAACTTAGAGGAAGTAACAACAACGCCAACTACAGTTGCTAACTCAGAGGAAATAACAACAACGCCAACTACAGTTGCTAACGTTCAGGAAATAACCACAACACCATCTACAGTTGCTAATTTAGAGGAAATAACAACAACGCCAACTACAATTGCTAACTTAGAGGAAATAACAACAACGTCAACTACAGTTGCTAGTTTAGAGGAAATAACAACAACACCAACTACAGTTGCTAACTTAGAGGAAATAACAACAACGCCAACTACAGTTGCTAACTTAGAGGAAATAACAACAACGCCAACTACAGTTGCTAACTTAGAGGAAGTAACAACAACGCCAACTACAGTTGCTAACTCAGAGGAAATAACAACAACGCCAACTACAGTTGCTAACTCAGAGGAAATAACAACAACGCCAACTACAGTTGCTAACTCAGAGGAAATAACAACAACACCAACTACAGTTGCTAGTTTAGAGGAAATAACAACAACGCCAACTACAGTTGCTAACGTTCAGGAAATAACCACAACACCAACTACAGTTGCTAACTTAGAGGAAGTAACAACAACGCCAACAACAGTTGCTAGTTTAGAGGAAATAACAACAACGCCAACTACAGTTGCTAACTCAGAGGAAATAACAACAACGCCAACTACAGTTGCTAACTCAGAGGAAATAACAACAACACCAACTACAGTTGCTAACTTAGTGGAAATAACAACAACGCCAACTACAGTTGCTAGTTTAGAGGAAATAACAACAACGCCAACTACAGTTGCTAGCTTAGAGGAAATAACAACAATGCCAACTACAGTTGCTAACGTTCAGGAAATAACCACAACACCAACTACAGTTGCTAACTTAGAGGAAGTAACAACAACGCCAACAACAGTTGCTAGCTTAGAGGAAATAACAACAATGCCAACTACAGTTGCTAACTCAGAGGAAATAACAACAACGCCAACTACAGTTGCTAACTTAGAGGAAATAACAACAACGCCAACTACAGTTGCTAACTCAGAGGAAATAACAACAACGCCAACTACAGTTGCTAACTCAGAGGAAATAACAACAACGTCAACTACAGTTGCTAATTTAGAGGAAATAACAACAACGCCAACTACAGTTGCCAACTTAGAGGAAATAACAACAACGCCAACTACAGTTGCTAACTCAGAGGAAATAACAACAACACCAACTACAGTTGCTAACTTAGTGGAAATAACAACAACGCCAACTACAGTTGCTAGTTTAGAGGAAATAACAACAACGCCAAATACAGTTGCTAGCTTAGAGGAAATAACAACAATGCCAACTACAGTTGCTAACGTTCAGGAAATAACCACAACACCAACTACAGTTGCTAACTTAGAGGAAGTAACAACAACGCCAACAACAGTTGCTAGCTTAGAGGAAATAACAACAATGCCAACTACAGTTGCTAACTCAGAGGAAATAACAACAACGCCAACTACAGTTGCTAACTTAGAGGAAATAACAACAACGCCAACTACAGTTGCTAACTCAGAGGAAATAACAACAACGCCAACTACAGTTGCTAACTCAGAGGAAATAACAACAACGTCAACTACAGTTGCTAATTTAGAGGAAATAACAACAACGCCAACTACAGTTGCCAACTTAGAGGAAATAACAACAACGCCAACTACAGTTGTTAGTTTAGAAGAAATAACAACAACGCCAACCACACTTACAACAACTTCGTCCTCACTTAGTACCACCACCATAAATTCCCCACAACTAAGTAATGTGATTGGTGGATTTAATATTGACGGATATGATAGTCAGAATAACTACATTAGAGTAGGTGGTGCAGTTTTAGGTAACACACAGTCAGGAAATATATTAGGTGGATGGACATTTAATACTCCAAGTGGAGATCTTGTTGATGGTGGTGCTATTGTTGGTAGTTCTTCTATAGAGAAAGTTGGAAATAATATGGAATGGTACTTTGATGATGACTCGTCACCACCGTATGTTATTGGCGTTGGTCAGGTGGATAGTACTTCAGGTTTTATTGGAGGAAAATATATTGGTACAATGCATGGTGCTTTTTCGATTTTTAATGGAGAAGATGAAGTGATCTTGTTAAGTGGCACTTTTACTCTTAGTATCAAACCAACAATGTTACGTGGGTTACTGATGAATGACGATGTAAAATTTTACCGTGAACCAAATGAATATAGATACTCTAACATGAAGTATAGAAGTCTTATAACAACACACAAAATGTTCTGACCTGGGATAGGTATGGTATTTTTGTAGTTTTATTTGCGATGATTAATTTATTATCAAAAAATATCAATCGTGACATCTTTGGTAAGGCAATTATATGTTTCTACCTTGGCAGGGTAAATAACCATAATATTTTATAATGAAATGTTTATATACATACGTTAGATCTTATATATTCTTGTTTATTTTCTACGCATGTTTATAATTTTGTTTTGTTCGTTTACTATGTCATAGTTGAAGCAAATATTATACCGAGAGATCATTTGAAAAAAGAAAAAAAATTGGCAGCTGGCCATGAACATTTTCAGCATGTGTTTTATTATACAACATAGTGTTCACTTTTGTAACAACAAACCAAATCTAGTTATTTTGGTTATTTTTATAGTGTATTACTAAATGCCATCTAAAAAATTGTTTATACTGTAAAATAGATTTCAGATTTTTTGGTTATGAGCATTATAATTAAGGTATCATTTTTTAATATGACATGTCAAATGGTTTTAAATAATAATAAAGTGACATTTTTGAATACCAACATGATATACTTGGTTTGTTTTTACAATAGTGAACACAGTATATGTAGGTACGATATATTGTGTGCACTTTTTTAAAGACAAACTATAGGCTATTCCAAAAGTTTAGGCGGAATTAGATATTGATATCTAGTAATTTTATCTATTATTTCGGGCTTTTGGTCATTTGGTTTAAGATTTGTAAATTACATTCCCATTGCAAATTCTAGATTAAATTGATTGTCATTATAAAATGTCCTTTACATTGCATTCTAATTTTTTGTCAGTCTTAATCTAAATTTCCTATTTATTTATATTTTGTCTTCAGAATATGGAAACATGTATTATAATTTTTAACATATATCATTCGTTTCCATGGTTTCACTGTTTTAAATCTTCATATACTTTTTTCGGAATTTTATAGAAAATATTTTCGGAATTTTAAATTTTCATATACCACACTTGAAACATGAAATAACACAAGCAAGGTCTCTTTTCGTGATAACCTAAAAGAACGAAATTTTCATTTAGTTCCGCCTAATCGTTTGGAATAGCCTGTAGATCTGGTTATTTTGATTACCTTTATGGCGTATTACTGACTTAAAATGTCATTTAAAAAAAATCTTTCCGCTGTAAACCAGACTTCAGATATGTTGGTTATGTTCATTATAATTAAGATATCATTTTTTATTATAATATATGTCAAATGGCATGACAAATTATGAAATTTACATATTTTATCATTTTTATTCAAAGGTGCAAGCTATTGAAAGCAATATTTTCTGTTTTTTTTTCTTTTTATAAAAAGCATATATATTTCATTCATTTTTGTAAGGACAAACCAGATCTGGTTACGTTTATAGTGTTTTGCTGGCTTTTAGTGTAAAAAATTGTTTACACTGTAAAACAAACAGATTTGTTGGTTATGATAATTATAATTAAGATATCATTTTTCAGTATGAAATGTGTCAAAAGGTTTGACATATTAACAAAGTGACATTTTTAAATACCAACATTATTATCTGTCTCATTTTGTAATACGTAACTAACAGGGGAGATTCATTTTTTATGTTGTGTATTGACAATACATTTATAATGTTATCATAGTATTGATTCTCACGGATATGCCAAAGTCTGTTTACACCACAACAGTTACCAAAGTAACCAGATCTAGTTTCGTATTACAAATTGAGACGGATTATACATACAATTTCAGAAGTGAACACAGTAAATACATAAAAGCTATTCCAAACATTTAGGCGAAACTAACCGGAATTTTAATTTTTGTCAGTTGTCATGGTGTCACTTTTTATGCTTTGAATTGGGCTTTTCCTGAACAAAATGATCAAAAGCCTCACTTAATCGGTAAAAGTTACTAGAATTGAAAATGTAGTTCCGCCTAAACCAAAGAAATAAGCTATAAATATAACAAACAATTATTTAATAAAGAAAAAATTAAATAGATTATGGGTTCATTAAATTTTTAAAATACCATGAGTTCAAAAATAAATTACATAAGGGTTGGCTATGGAAAATAAAAGTAATGTCAACAGCAAGCTTTTTTTAATTTAATGGCCTTTGCTGCTGTGGCATTTAGCCAGGATAATTTTTATTTGAGATAATTTCCATGCCTGAACGGGATTCGAAACCGAGACCTTCGCAACGCAGAGCACATGTGCTACCACTACGCTACGCCGGTCGACACAGCAAGCTTTAGAATTAATTAGCTGTCATCACTGTTGTTGTTGTCATAAGTTTACATTGTTATATAAAGCTTGCAGTAGACATTATTTTATTTTTCCATAGCTAACCCTTATGTAATTTCTTTTTGAACTCATGGTTTATAAATTGTATTTTAGAAACAACTGTTTAAATCAACATTGGATTTATTTACTATAGCCTGTTTTTTTTTATTTAAGTGGAACTAGATTTTAAATTCGAGTAACTTTTACCGTTTAAGTCAGGCTTTTGATCAAGCCCACTTCAAATCTTAAAAGGGGAGCTCATGGCAACTTACAAAAATGAAAGTTCCAGTTAGTTCCGCAAAAACGTTTGGAATATATATTGGCGAATATAATAATATATTTGGCCTATATTTAACAAATCAAAACAATGATTGCATTGTACAATAAAAGACAGGCCCATTTCTGTATTTTATATACTTGATTTTTTTTTTTCAACTGATCTTCCGTTATTCTTATTTTTGGGTTGGTGATGGATTACTATTAAATATATCTAAAATTGACTCAATTCTATTTTATGAGTGTTTTGAGTTGTTATATGAGCCGTTGATTTTGAAAGTGAGATAAGTCCATTTTGTGAAAAATATGAGTTAATGTTACGTCTTATTACAAATTGAGATGAACTTCATGTTTTTAATCATTTACAATAAATATCGACTCAATATCGGTACAAATTTGTTACTGTTAGTTTATATGGTGAACAGTATTTCAAATGCATTGATTTTGAAAGTGAGACAAGTCCCCTCCAATAAATTCTCTCGAACCGAAACCCGATTAATGCCCCAGGATTATTATAAATTGATACAAAAATGTCGCAAACATAATCCCTTTTTAGTACATGACATGAAAAGTGAAGGCTTTTACTCTACCAAACCTCTCGAGGAGGCAATTTTAAGAAGACGGAAAAATACTGATGGAGAAATAGTTAACTGGTTGAATATTTCCTGGATATGATTTTTGAGAAATGCGCCATATAAAATGTTTTATAAAACGTCAATAGAAAAAGATTCAAAATTTAAAACTCTTCATTTATCACAAAAGCGCAGGCCGTGTAATTTCTGAAAAATAATATTACCGTCTTTATATGAAAAAACTAGGGCTATTACTAAAGAAAAATATAAAGATATGATGGATTTATTACTTTATATACCACCCATTCATCATGAATACTTTAAAAATCTCAAAAGTCTAAACTAACAAAATATAATTTATATGTATACAACTTATAATTGAATATTTTTTCATATTTTTTCAATTTTTTCCTATAAAATTAAATTTTTGTTTTGTTTTTATTGTTATTTTTCTAACAAAGAATAAAATTATATTGATATAATATAAATAATTAAACAAAATTTTCATTTGTTTGCTACTATAATTCCATATCATTAGAAGAAATAAACATTTTCAGCAAATCATTGCCTTTGAAAGTGAGACCAGTCCATTGAGGTACACCAAAACCACCTTTTTTTCAAACAACGCTGATAATACTTATCGTATAATAAATGTAAAATAAATCTATTACTCTTTACGAATATTTTTAATTCCATTTAAATGCAAAACATTAAAATCTAGAAATAACGAAAAGTGGACTTGTCTCACTTTCAAAATCAACGGCTCATACAACATATTGTTAATTATAATTATAAATTTTAAAAATGATTTATCTGTATTTAACGCTAGAAGTAAGTGTAGAAGCTTGTGAGGCCCCACTATTGTACCTTATAATTTTATTGTGTTTGTGTTGTATGATTCGTAATACATTTGTAGTTATGTAAGTATTTATTTATTTATTATAAAAATTATAATTATGGAAAGTTTTATTTTTATTAAAATAATATTTTCTTCTCTTCCTCATTTTTCCGATTGGATGATAACCAAGTATAGGCGGTTTCTTTGGTTTAAGCGGAAATAGATTTTCAAATCTAGTAATTTTTAACGATTAATTGAAGCTTTTGATCAATCTGGTTAAGAAAAGCCAACTTCAATATGTAAAAAGTGTGCTATTGACAACTTAACTAAATTTAAATTCCATTTAGTTCCGCTAAAACATTTGGAATAGCCTGTACATACTTTTGTTTACATGCATTCGTTTTCTCTGCATCCCATGATCCGAAAGTCACACCACGCCACTGAACTTGATGTACCTATTTCTGAACATAATATGTTTTTTATAAGTGTCGATATTTGCCGTTTGGTAGGGTAATTAATCGTATGCTAAATTGTTATGTCCCACCACAAGAATTTAGTGGGAGTGAGATTCTTCTTAAAATATACTACGTACAGTTATTTTTTCTACATTCATAGTAAAGACTTATTTCGCGAATCTCGAAAGTTATGAAATTTTGTGAAACTATAGTCCAGTAGTTTTCGAACGCAAGATGTACCTATTGTGTTATCTGTGTTTATTTCTGTTTATTATCAATAATTGCTTCTCTGGTAAGTTATTATAGTTAATTAAAAAAAAAAACAAAAACAAAACAATAAAAGTTTAATATGTTTGATAGTAGATGTATTAATATTGTAAACTATTAGCTGTAGTACCCATACTTCGTACTGTTTTTGTAATATACATTTTTGCTCTAACGTTAACGATAAATAAGATATTTTAATTTCAAATAGAACAGAAAATAAATGTTTCAATATTCTAAACCAGTGTTTCTCAACCAAAACCGCACCACGGACCAGTATAATATATATTTTTCTAATGTGGACCACAAATAATAATTTTGGTTAATTTTTTGCAAGAAAGCAAATATATTTAATGTGCTACTAAATTAAGGTGATCATATTTTTTAGTTCCATATTTGGGACGGGAGCTCATAGACGGGTGGGGGTTAAATATTCAAATATAATTGTGTAATTATTTTTTTTAATACAAATTATAGACAATAAATAATTATAATTTATAATAAATAAAAATTTCCAATCACAGATAATTAACTTATATTATTGAAAGGAACATTATTAAAAACACATTTTTTTTTAAATGAATTTAAATTTTATTCATTAAAATTACTCAGTAGAAAACTTTTTATATTTTTCCGAACTATAGATATTTTTGAGTAGGTATTTTTTGCTTTGAAGCATTTTATAAAAATCCGCAGTTTTCTTCCTTATTTACTTTAATCAGTAATATTGCTTTTAATGTGTCTACATCAAGTTGAGTTTTGTCACTTGTCCAAAAGCTATTCATCAAAGAAAATACCCTTTCGGTAGATTTTTTTTAGTTCATGTTTTGTAAAAATAATTTTAGTTGAAATATATTTAAAATAAATATTGAAAATAAGTACCTTTTTTAAAGTTCGGGACAATAAACCCGAATTCGGGACACATATTGCTTCTGAAAAAAATTATGGTCACTTTATACTAAATACATTTATTTTATTTGTAGAAAATCACAGAAAATTTACAGAAAATAAACAAAATATAAGTTATTTATATAAAAAATGTACATAAAAAATAAAAAAAGAAAAACTGCAAAAAATACATACAAAAAATTTCGCGGACCACTAAAATTTTTCTGCGGACCACCTGTTGAGAAACACTGTTCTAAACCACTCTTTTGTATTTATTTTCAATGTTAAGTAAATAATAATTGAGATATTTCGTTTATAAGTAGCTCTCCCCATAGCTTCCCAAATAAATCTCTTATTAAAAATTGTATTGAAGAGAAGAAAAAAAAAATTTCCTCATACATATTTTTGGTGTAAAGTAAATAATAGTGAGATATTTCATGATTTTAGTTTTAGTGTGTCCCCGTAACTCCCTAAATATTCTTCCAATCGAAAAAGATTTATTTTCTTATTATAAATAATTTTTGTCATATACATTTTTGCTATTTTGATATTTCAAAAGTTTAGCTTTTGGGTTCCACCCAGTGACTCCTCAAATATTCATCTAAATGAAAAAATTCATAAATAAAATGTGTTTAAAACTATTTTTGTCATATATAATTTTGCTGTTAAGGCTGCGTATAACCCCCGGAGGTTACTAGTTTCTTATACAAAACTAACAATCTGAAATAAAATTAGTATCAACCTATACATCAAATTTTGCACCGAATTTGTATCTATCTAATATGATAGTTTTAATTGTAGAAACATTTATTGTAAAAATATTATCGCTCAATAACTTAGAAATAGACATCAGTGATATTGTTATGTAATTTTTTAAATCTATTTGTGGGTTTCGAATAACTTTTATATTTATATAGTTTTATGTAGAAATTTTCAAATAATACGTCAATTTTTTTTACGACTTGATTACTTATAGTTTAGAGCCTTCGTCGAAAAATATTATACTAAAAGATAATAGAATGCCACTTGGTACACGTATTCTTCACGAAAATTAAATCATTTTTACCCGTAACACCAATTTTGAAAACCGCGGCAGATTCAAAAGGGCGGCAAAAATAGATTACCAAGTACAATAACTATAACTAATTTTCAGAATACAACAAAATAGCTACAATCATATTTGTAGAATGAAGCTTCAGGTACAATTTGCTGCATCGTACGCAAATATGCGTCGATTGGTTTACAAGATGGCGTCTATAATGCAATTTGCTTATTTACAACTACCTAACAGTTTTTTCTGCAATTAAAAATATCCTATTAGAGAGATAAAAATTCGCTGCAAATTTTGATATATAGATTGTTATTAATTTTATTTCCGATTATTAGTTTTGTATAAGAAACTATTGAGGACTATAGGGTTGTGCGCAGAGCTGTAAAATTAGATTACGATTACATTTTGATTACGATTACTCAAGTAATCGTAATCAAAACTTTGAGTACGATTACTCGAGTAATCGTACTCAAATATTCTTGATTACCATTACAAATAATCAGAAAGTAATTGATTATTTGATTAGATTACTTGACTACTTTAAGATTACTCAAAAGTAATCGAAAGTAATTTGAATTATTTTTAGATTACTTCTTGATTACTTTAGATTACTTTCAGATTACTTGAAAAGAATCGAACAGTATTCGTGGATTATATCATGATTACTTCTTGATTATTTACAATTACTTTACTTATCTAGGGCACTTTGGAAGTAATAGTGTACAGAAATATTTAGAGTTCGTAGGTATAATCAAGTAATTCAAAACAATCCTGGGCCCTTTAACTGTTCTGCACCAATTTTTGCACAGTTACTCTTTAGATCCTGCTGAAGTATGGACGCATAGAAATGTGTAGAGTTTCGTAGGTATAATCAAGATATTCAAGACAATCCTGGGCCCTTTGACCGATCAGCACCAAATTTTGCACAGTTCCTCCTTATATCCTGCTGAAGTATGGACGCATAGAAATGTGTAGGATTTCGTAGGTATAATCAAGATATTTAAGACAATCCTGGACCATTCGACAGATCTGCACCAAATGTTGCACAGTTCCTTCTTAGATCCTGCTGAAGTAATGACGCATAGAAATGTGTAGGGTTTCGTAGGTATAATCAAGATATTCAAGACCATTCTGGGCCCTATGACTGATCAGCACCAAATTTTGCACAGTTCCTCCTTAGATCCTGCTAAAGTATGGACGCATAGAAATTTGTAGGATTTCGTAGGTATAATCAAGATATTCAAGACAATCCTGGGCCATTTGACAGATCTGCACCAAATTTTGCACGGTAACCAGACAACTGGGGCAGTAAGACAATTCGGGCCGTACACAATTGGGGCTTTTCACATCTGGGACCATTAACACCTGGGACAATGGACAATTCAAGCCGTACACAATTGAGGCTTTTCACAACTGGGGCCATTAACAACTGGGGCGATGGACAATTCGGGCCGTACACAATTGAGAATTTCCCAACTGGGGCCATAACTATAAGAGCTAGAGTTTTCTTTTGTTAAAAATTAAAAATAATTATTTTAAAACTTGGATTAAGTAAATTTGCTTGTTCTTTAGAAAAAACAAAATTTTCATGGTTTGATTTGGCTTCCCTTTGGGCGATGGACAATTCAGGCCGTACACAATTGGGGCTTTTGAAAACTGGGGCCATTCACAACTGGGGCGATGGACAATTCGGGCCGTACACAATTGGGGCTTTTCACAACTGGGGCCATAACTATAAGAGCTAGAGTCTTCTTATGTTTAAAATTAAAAATAATTATTTTAAGAGTTGGATTAAGTAAATTTACGTGTCATTTAGAAAAAAAAAAAAATGGTTTGATTAAGTACATTTTGGTTGGAATTAGAATAAATAAAAAAATTGTGTTTTGAGGGTTGGCTTAAGAAAATTTTCGTGATAGTTTGATTAAAAAGAAATTGTATTTTGAGAGTTATATTAAGTAAAATTTACTGCGCTTTTGACTATATAAATAAAAAATGTTTTTTAAGGGTTGGCTTAAGTAAATTTAAGTGTTCTTTTGAATAAATAAATAAAAAATGTATTTTAGAGTTGGATTATATACATATTAGAGTTTCTTAAAATAAATTTAAAATTTTGTATTTTAAGGGGTGGATTAAGTTAATTTTAATATTCATTTGAATAAATCCAAAAAAAAATCAGTAAAGGGTTGGAACTAAGTCATTTTTAGTGTTTTTTTAAATATATATTTTTTTTTATATTTTAAGGAGTTAAGTGGCGCCCCATATTTTGGCTGCGCCTGAGGCAAAGTGCCTCCCGAAACCGGCGCCCCATATTTTGGCCGCGCCCTGGGAAAAACATCCTCCGAAAGCGGCGCCCATTCTTTGGCTGCGCGCATTCGAGACAATAGCGCCCCCATGAAAGTTGCGGTTGGTGGCGCTGGATTCCGGACGGTGTCCTGAGTCGTTAAAGCCGCTTGTTGGGATTTTGCCGCGGGCGCGGCAAAATATGGAGCGCAACTTTCGTGGGGAAGCTTTTGCCTCGGGCGCAGCCAAAGAATGGGGCGCCGCTTTCGGAGGATGTTTTCCCCGGGCGCAGCCAAAATATGGGGCGCCGGTTTAAATTTTTGTATTTTAAGGGGTGGATTAAGTTAATTTTAGTAGTTAATAAAGTTAATAGTTAATTAAGATATAAGTGGCGCCCCATATTTTGGCTGCGCCTGAGGCAAAAGCACCACCCGAAAGTTGCGCCCCATATTTTGCGGTTGGTGGCGCTGGATTCCGGACGGTGTCCTGAGTCGTTAAAGCCGCTTGTTGAGATTTTGCCGCGGGCGCGGCCAAGTATAAGGCGCAACTTTCGTTGGGCGCTTTTGCCTCGGGCGCAGCCAAAGAATGGGGCGCCGCTTTCGGAGGATGTTTTCCCCCGGGCGAATCCAAAATATGGGGCGCCGGTTTAGGGAGGCACATTGCCTCGGTCGCAGCCAAAATATTGGGGCGCCACTTATAACTTTATTAACTATTAACTAAACTTTATTCACTACTAAAATTAACTTAATCCACCCCTTAAAATACAAAATTTTAAATTTATTTTAAAAAACTCTAATATGTATATAATCCAACTCTAAAATACATTTTTTATTTATATAGTCAAAAGCGCAGTAAATTTTACTTAATATAACTCGTAAAATACAAATTCTTTTTAAACAAATAATCACGAAAATTTTCTTAAGCCAACCCTTAAGATACAATTTTTTTATTTATTCTAATTCCCACCAAAAAAGGTCAAAAGGAAGCCAAATCAAACCATTAAAATTTTGTTTTTTCTAAAGAATAAGCAAATTTACTTAATCCAAGTTTTAAAATAATTATTTTTAATTTTTAACAAAAGAAAACTCTAGCTCTTATAGTTATGGCCCTAGTTGGGAAATTCTCAATTGTGTACGGCCCGAATTGTCCATCGCCCCAGTTGTGAATGGCCCCAGTTGTCAAAAGTCCCAATTGTGTACGGCCCGATTTGTCCATTGTCCCAGTTGTTAATGGCCCCAGTTGTGAAAAGCCCCAATTGTGTACGGCCCAAATTGTCTTATTGCCCCAGTTGTCTGGTTACCGTGCAAAATTTGGTGCAGATCTGTCAAATGGCCCAGGATTGTCTTGAATATCTTGATTATACCTACGAAATCCTACAAATTTATATGCGTCCATACTTCAGCAGGATCTAAGGAGGAACTGTGCAAAATTTGGTGCTGATCAGTCATAGGGCCCAGAATGGTCTTGAATATCTTGATTATACCTACGAAACCCTACACATTTCTATGCGTCATTACTTCAGCAGGATCTAAGGAAGAAATGTGCAAAATCTGGTGCAGATCTGTCGAATGGCCCAGGATTGTCTTGAATATTTAGATTATACCTACGAAATCTTACACATTTCTATGCGTCCATACTTCAGCAGGATCTAAGGAGGAACTGTGCAAAATTTGGTGCTGATCGGTCAAAGGGCCCAGGATTGTCTTGAATATTTTGATTATACCTACGAAACCCTACACATTTCTATGCGTCCATACTTCAGCAGGATCTAAGGAGGAACTGTGCAAAATTTGGTGCTGATCGGTCAAAGGGCCCAGGATTGTCTTGAATATTTTGATTATACCTACGAAACCCTACACATTTCTATGCGTCCATACTTCAGCAGGATCTAAGGAGGAACTGTGCAAAATTTGGTGCTGATCGGTCAAAGGGCCCAGGATTGTCTTGAATATCTTGATTATACCTACGAAACCCTACACATTTCTATGCGTCCATACTTCAGCAGGATCTAAAGAGTAACTGTGCAAAAATTGGTGCAGAACGGTTAAAGGGCCCAGGATTGTTTTGAATTACTTTATTATACCTACGAAACCCTAAATATTTCTGTACACTATTACTTCCGAAGTGCCCTAGATAAGTAAAGTAATTGTAAATAATCAAGAAGTAATCATGATATAATCCACGAATACTGTTCGATTCTTTTCAAGTAATCTGAAAGTAATCTAAAGTAATCAAGAAGTAATCTAAAAATAATTCAAATTACTTTCGATTACTTTTGAGTAATCTTAAAGTAGTCAAGTAATCTAATCAAATAATCAATTACTTTCTGAATATTTGTAATGGTAATCAAGAATATTTGAGTACGATTACTCGAGTAATCGTACTCAAAGTTTTGATTACGATTACTTGAGTAATCGTAATGCACAAGTATTTGATTACAATAGTAATCATTACTTTACAGCTCTGGTTGTGCGCCACCTTAAGTCAATAATAAGGGAGATATGTAGATTTTAGTTTTAGGATGTCCCCCGTAACTCCTCAGATATTCATCTAATGCATTGAACAAAAAAGATTTGTTTTATTACTATAAAAAAAATGTCCTGTATATTCTTCTGTTAAGTCAATAACAAGGAAGATATTTTAAGTTTTTAGTGAACATAATCCCGAACCGCCCTTGTAGAATAAAAATTTGGAACTGCCTTATAGCCTGCGTTTAAATCGTATTTCTATTCTATAGGTCAGTCGTTTAATCACGCAGTTGGTCATTTTGCGTCATAACTTCAAAGACAAACTTAGTGGCAAAAAAATAACTAAATCGATTTTTTCGCATGTGAATTATAGACTAATATTGCTCTTTACTCTTTTATTTTACTAAAACATACTTTTGAAGTCATATTTAGTTTGTGTTCGATAGTGATTTGGAAGATTTACAAATTTTAAAAGTGTTTATTTAATATAGGGACACTTGTATTGGTATCGCTTAATAAAACGATGTTTACATTTGACATTTTATAATACGCTCTGATGTGTTTTGATACTTGTGTACACTAGTCCAACTTATAGTAATTTCTAAAAACTTTTTTTATTTAGTTTGTTGTTTATTTAGCAGTTTTGTGTTTAGTTATATATTTTCTTATAGATATCTTATAGATTTACATTTGATATTGTGTGTAGTGCATAGCTTTTTAGGTTAAATTCAACGTATTTCTATTTTATTTTCTTTGATCATATTTTTGGATCACATCAGCCCTTTTTAGGTCTACTTAGCCTATTAGAATAGTTTATTTGTTTCTATTATGTTCTTATTCTTATATTTTCATTTCATTACGATACAAGTGACAGCGTATGAATATTACATTCATTAAATGAATGCTATGTAGACGTACTAAACATGACGTCACAAAACTTGTAACGTTTCACGTGACGCAACTGCACTGATTCGCCGACTACCCTATAGCATTATACTAAATTATGTGAAAATATGTCAAGACGAACAAAAACTAATTTTTTTGCGGATATTGTCCTATGATAATCTGAAATATGTAGAAACAAAGTATGAGGCAGAAAAAATAAAAAAACAGATATAGCCTCCAATTTCATCAATATAGATTAATAAATTGTAATTTAACCAGCTATTTTCTTAATGATAGAAGTTGACTTTTGAACAACAACATCAAATAATATTATCAAAAGCTTCAATCAAATGTTAACAGTTACTAAAATTCAAAATCTTGTTCCGCTTATACCAAAGAAATCGACTATAATCTATATACAGTCGGGGATTTAATAAAATGGACATTACCTGCTTTTTGGAACAAATAACCATATCTCCTAAAGCTTTCTACAAAACCTTATTTAATTTTTAATTTAGATTTTTAATCGAATAAGTATTTAATTGATGTAATATGTGAATCAAATCATATTTCAGGATTTCGTGGGCATCTAAAAAGTCAAGGAGACCAACAGACGACCTTAATTTGAATGTTTAAGACATAAGACAAACTTTTTTAAATGGTGTCTAAATCGACGCTTTATTTTTGTGTTTTTTTTCCGGTTAATATGACTATAGAAATTTTAATTCAACATTGGATATTAAATATATATATATGAATTCCTAATAATTCACCAGTTAATTACTTTAGATTATTAAAACAACTTCACTTATGTCGGGTTCCTAACGTAAGAGTTTTCTCTAACTCAAGTTAAATATCATTTGAAATGATTTTTACTTGAGTTAGGGATAATTCTTACTTTAGCAACTGATCATTAGACATTTTGTTTTGCAAAAAATGCATTAAAATAAAAAGAAATTTAGTTCCTTAATCTACTGCATAAGTATTTATTTGATAACCATAATTAATTTTAAAAAATTATATATTTTTTTAAATAATCTAGGATGCTTAAAAATATTTCTCAGAAAAGAAAAATAATCCGATCCAAAGTTTCGCTTGTATCCAATCATATCAATACATGTATAACCCTGTTTTTTTTTTTTTTGATTTTCTTTTGTTTGAGTTTTAGACCACCTACTTAGTTAGAGAATAAGGGTCTCTTTTTCTGATAAATTCGCGTAAATATCAAGTTATTTTTTTAAATTATATTTCGCCTGTTAAGTCGCATCAAGACCATCATTTGATACCTTTGTGGTGACGTTTGGTCCAATAATTTTTTATTACACATTTCCGTAGGGTTTAAAATATTTCTTAAGTACTTTTACAATTTCATTTATTTTAAAGTTTTATATCTAACAAATTTTCACATTTTTCGAGTTTTTCTTTCCTAGAAATAATTTATCCCAAAGAACCATAAACCATCTAGCTGCTACGGTCACTCAGACCCTGAGTTAACAATACTAGTCAGTTATCTGTACCTCTTCAAGCTGTTCACATCTCATATTCAAATTCACTCTCAAATACAAAATCATTTAAAAACTCTAACACTGGCATTTTTTATTTACAATCCTGCAGACTTTATAATCCCACACCCTATTCAAAATAAAAAAATTAAACAAATAAAATAAATAAATATATATATTCCTCGAAAAATAAATAAATTTTTACTTGGTAACAATAAATGAAAGCCCCAGTTTGTTGTGATTTTATACATTTATAGATATATCTAAATATTTTTGTGTAACAATTAAAATTTTATAATAATAACAAATAATTAATACCAAAAGATAGTCACTCTTGTCAGGCAAGTTTACCTTATATTTTTTGAATAAAAACGTTTCACTGCCTAACAATGCCTAATCCACATAATATCCACTCAACTGGTTAAATATCTTCGCCACACGGGGCGCATTGCAGGAATGTATACCAACAATATGTATATATTATTTGAGTCGCAGTACTTTTTAATATGCGGGTCAAAAAATTACATGCATGCCAAATTTCAGCTCTCTATATTTGTTTGGACAAAGTAACAACTGTACACACAAACAGACTGGCAGACATATGAGTCACAGTATAGGGGTTTCATTGAGATGCCTACGAAACTCTAAAAGTGGGATATATTGCATTTAATTTACTGTGTTCCATTATAAATAATTTCTAGAAATACTTATTCTAATATACAAAAAATAGATATATAAAAAATAAAGATAAATTAATTATTGAATTAAAAGGTGTAAATGTATTGTAATGTGTGCTATTTTCAGGATATGTGAAAGAAAATCGTATCAAATATAAAATAAAAAGTGAAGCAAAAAACGAAGTCCATAGAGTAAGTGAGGTGACACAAAACAATACACTATCTAAGTTCAATCAGACGCTTGTATACCGAATAGTGTATGGACAGGCTAATCAAGATTCCAACCATAATAAATATCCCGGATCGCCATTCTATAATTCACAAAATAGTCAAAAATTTCCCCATCCCACTGACATACCAATAAACATAAATGACGAATTTGAGGAAGGTACCGTATATTCTGCAGTCAATAATGTCGATGGTTCAGCAAATTTGGGAAATCTGCCAAACCATCCAGTTTATCAACAAAATATTCTCTTTCAATCTCAAAGTTTTGGCCAGGGTAATATTATTGGATCAGTAAATCAGCAGAATGGAAACAATGTACATGTTGGTACTGGAATCATAAATAATGGACAATATGCCACAAAACCGACAAAATATACCACCAGATCGACTAAGTATACCAATAAACCCACAAAGTATACAACTAAACCGACAAAACATACAACTAAAGTCACAAAATATACCACCAGACCGACAAAATACCCACCAAAACCAACATATCATACAACTAAAGCGACAAAATATACCACTAGACCAAATAAGTACACCAAGAAACCCACAAAGTATACAACTACACCCACAAAATATACAACTAAAGCAACAAAATATACCACCAGGCCAACAAAATACACATTTAAACCAACATATCATACAACTAAAGCAACAAAATATACCACCAGATCAACAACATATACAAATAAACCCACAGAATATACAACTAAACCCACAAAATATACAACCAGACCAACAAAATATACCAATAACCCAATAAATCATACAACAAAAACGACATTTCACCCAACAAGACCACCATATTACACAACAAGACCAACATATACTACCAGGCCAACATATACAACACGGCCAACTTACACTACAAAACCAACAAAATTAACAAAACCAACTAAAACCACTACAAAAAATCCCACATTAACGTCCAACAAACTAACAAAACCTACTCAGACAACTAGAACCACATGGAACACTGAATTAACAACACCAAAGTTTACAAAATCTACCAAATCAACAGACTCTACTAAAACAACTAAACCCACTGCAACTACAAAAACTACTACACAGAAAACGACAACAATAACAAATAAAACTACTACCCCACGAGAAACGGCAAGTACGCCACCTAGAACAACGACATCACGAGAAACAACAACCACAAAAATTACAAAAACTACCTCACAGGAAAAAGCAACGCCAGATTCACCAACTACTTCACAAGTTACTATATCCTCGCCAGATACACCCACTACCTCACAAGTTACTACATCCTCGCCAAATACACCAACTACCTCACAAGGTACTACATCCCCGCCAGATACACCAACTACCTCACAAGCTACTACATCCTCGCCAGATACACCCACTACCTCACAAGTTACTACATCCTCGCCAGATACACCGACTACCTCACAAGTTACTACATCCTCGCCAGATACACCAACTACTTCACAAGTTACTATATCCTCGCCAGATACACCGACTACCTCACAAGTTACTACATCCTCGCCAAATACGCCAACTACCTCACAAGGTACTACATCCCCGCCAGATACACCAACTACCTCACAAGCTACTACATCCTCGCCAGATACACCCACTACCTCACAAGTTACTACATCCTCGCCAGATACACCGACTACCTCACAAGTTACTACATCCTCGCCAGATACATCGACTACCTCACAAGTTACTACATCCTCGCCAGATACACCAACTACCTCACAAGTTACTACATCCTCGCCAGATACACCAACTACTTCACAAGTTACTACAACCTCGCCAGATACACCAACTACCTCACAAGTTACCACATCCTCGCCAGATACACCGACTACCTCACAAGTTACTACATCCTCGCCAGATACACCAACTACTTCACAAGTTACTATATCCTCGCCAGATACACCCACTACCTCACAAGTTACTACATCCTCGCCAGATACACCGACTACCACACAAGTTACTACATCCTCGCCAGATACACCCACTACCTCACAAGTTACTACATCCTCGCCAGATACACCGACTACCTCACAAGTTACTACATCCTCGCCAGATACACCAACTACTTCACAAGTTACTATATCCTCGCCAGATACACCCACTACCTCACAAGTTACTACATCCTCGCCAGATACACCGACTACCTCACAAGTTACTACATCCTCGCCAGATACACCCACTACCTCACAAGTTACTACATCCTCGCCAGATACACCGACTACCTCACAAGTTACTACATCCTCGCCAGATACACCAACTACTTCACAAGTTACTATATCCTCGCCAGATACACCGACTACCTCACAAGTTACTACATCCTCGCCAGATACACCAACTACCTCACAAGTTACTACATCCTCGCCAGATACACCAACTACTTCACAAGTTACTACAACCTCGCCAGATACACCAACTACCTCACAAGTTACTACATCCTCGCCAGATACACCGACTACCTCACAAGTTACTACATCCTCGCCAGATACACCAACTACTTCACAACTTACTATATCCTCGCCAGATACACCCACTACCTCACAAGTTACTACATCCTCGCCAAATACGCCAACTACCTCACAAGGTACTACATCCCCGCCAGATACACCAACTACCTCACAAGCTACTACATCCTCGCCAGATACACCCACTACCTCACAAGTTACTACATCCTCGCCAGATACACCGACTACCTCACAAGTTACTACATCCTCGCCAGATACACCAACTACTTCACAAGTTACTATATCCTCGCCAGATACACCGACTACCTCACAAGTTACTACATCCTCGCCAGATACACCAACTACTTCACAAGTTACTATATCCTCGCCAGATACACCGACTACCTCACAAGTTACTACATCCTCGCCAGATACACCGACTACCTCACAAGTTACTACATCCTCGCCAGATACACCAACTACTTCACAAGTTACTACATCCTCGCCAGATACACCACCAACTACCTCACAAGTTACTACATCCTCGCCAGATACGCCGACTACCTCACAAGTTACTACATCCTCGCCAGATACACCAACTACCTCACAAGTTACTACATCCTCGCCAGATACACCGACTACCTCACAAGTTACTACATCCTCGCCAGATACACCAACTACTTCACAAGTTACTATATCCTCGCCAGATACACCGACTACCTCACAAGTTACTACATCCTCGCCAGATACACCGACTACCTCACAAGTTACTACATCCTCGCCAGATACACCAACTACTTCACAAGTTACTATATCCTCGCCAGATACACCGACTACCTCACAAGTTACTACATCCTCGCCAGATACACCGACTACCTCACAAGTTACTATATCCTCGCCAGATACACCAACTACTTCACAAGTTACTATATCCTCGCCAGATACACCGACTACCTCACAAGTTACTACATCCTCGCCAGATACACCGACTACCTCACAAGTTACTACATCCTCGCCAGATACACCAACTACTTCACAAGTTACTATATCCTCGCCAGATACACCGACTACCTCACAAGTTACTACATCCTCGCCAGATACACCGACTACCTCACAAGTTACTATATCCTCGCCAGATACACCAACTACTTCACAAGTTACTATATCCTCGCCAGATACACCGACTACCTCACAAGTTACTACATCCTCGCCAGATACACCGACTACCTCACAAGTTACTACATCCTCGCCAGATACACCGACTACCTCACAAGTTACTACATCCTCGCCAGATACACCAACTACTTCACAAGTTACTACATCCTCACCAGATACACCAACTACTTCACAAGTTACTACATCCTCGCCAGATACACCAACTACTTCACAAGTTACTACATCCTCGCCAGATACACCAACTACCTCACAAGTTACTACATCCTCGCCAGATACACCAACTACCTCACAAGTTACTACATCCTCGCCAGATACACCAACTACCTCACAAGTTACTACATCCTCGCCAGATACACCAACTACCTCACAAGTTACTACATCCTCGCCAGATACACCAACTACCTCACAAGTTACTACATCCTCGCCAGATACACCGACTACCTCACAAGTTACTACATCCTCGCCAGATACACCAACTACTTCACAAGTTACTACATCCTCACCAGATACACCAACTACTTCACAAGTTACTATATCCTCGCCAGATACACCGACTACCTCACAAGTTACTACATCCTCGCCAGATACACCAACTACTTCACAAGTTACTATATCCTCGCCAGATACACCGACTACCTCACAAGTTACTACTTCCTCGCCAGATACACCAACTACCTCACAAGTTACTACATCCTCGCCAGATACCCCAACTACCTCACAAGTTATTACATCCTCGCCAGATACACCGACTACCTCACAAGTTACTACATCCTCGCCAGATACACCGACTACCTCACAAGTTACTACATCCTCGCCAGATACACCAACTACTTCACAAGTTACTACATCCTCGCCAGATACACCAACTACCTCACAAGTTACTACATCCTCACCAGATACACCAACTACTTCACAAGTTACTACATCCTCGCCAGATACACCAACTACTTCACAAGTTACTACATCCTCGCCAGATACACCAACTACTTCACAAGTTACTACATCCTCGCCAGATACACCAACTACTTCACAAGTTACTACATCCTCGCCAGATACACCGACTACTTCACAAGTTACTACAACCTCGCCAGATACACCAACTACTTTACAAGTTACTATATCCTCGCCAGATACACCGACTACCTCACAAGTTACTACATCCTCGCCAGATACACCAACTACCTCACAAGTTACTACATCCTCGCCAGATACACCAACTACTTCACAAGTTACTACATCCTCACCAGATACACCAACTACTTCACAAGTTACTACATCCTCACCAGATACACCAACTACTTCACAAGTTACTACATCCTCGCCAGATACACCAACTACTTCACAAGTTACTACATCCTCGCCAGATACACCAACTACCTCACAAGTTACTACATCCTCGCCAGATACACCAACTACCTCACAAGTTACTACATCCTCGCCAGATACACCGACTACTTCACAAGTTACTACAACCTCGCCAGATACTCCAACTACTTCACAAGTTACTATATCCTCGCCAGATACACCGACTACCTCACAAGTTACTACATCCTCGCCAGATACACCAACTACTTCACAAGTTACTACATCCTCACCAGATACACCAACTACTTCACAAGTTACTATATCCTCGCCAGATACACCGACTACCTCACAAGTTACTACATCCTCGCCAGATACACCAACCACTTCACAAGTTACTATATCCTCGCCAGATACACCGACTACCTCACAAGTTACTACTTCCTCGCCAGATACACCAACTACCTCACAAGTTACTACATCCTCACCAGATACCCCAACTACCTCACAAGTTATTACATCCTCGCCAGATACACCGACTACCTCACAAGTTACTACATCCTCGCCAGATACACCGACTACCTCACAAGTTACTACATCCTCGCCAGATACACCAACTACTTCACAAGTTACTACATCCTCGCCAGATACACCAACTACCTCACAAGTTACTACATCCTCACCAGATACACCAACTACTTCACAAGTTACTACATCCTCGCCAGATACACCAACTACTTCACAAGTTACTACATCCTCGCCAGATACACCAACTACTTCACAAGTTACTACATCCTCGCCAGATACACCAACTACTTCACAAGTTACTACATCCTCGCCAGATACACCGACTACTTCACAAGTTACTACAACATCGCCAGATACACCAACTACTTTACAAGTTACTATATCCTCGCCAGATACACCGACTACCTCACAAGTTACTACATCCTCGCCAGATACACCAACTACCTCACAAGTTACTACATCCTCGCCAGATACACCAACTACTTCACAAGTTACTACATCCTCGCCAGATACACCAACTACTTCACAAGTTACTACATCCTCGCCAGATACACCAACTACCTCACAAGTTACTACATCCTCGCCAGATACACCAACTACTTCACAATTTACTACATCCTCGCCAGAAACACCAACTACCTCACAAGTTACTACATCCTCGCCAGATACACCAACTACTTCACAAGTTACTACATCCTCGCCAGATACACCAACTACCTCACAAGTTACTACATCCTCGCCAGATACACCAACTACTTCACAAGTTACTACATCCTCGCCAGATACACCAACTACTTCACAAGTTACTATATCCTCGCCAGATACACCGACTACCTCACAAGTTACTACATCCTCGCCAGATGCACCAACTACTTCACAAGTTACTACATCCTCGCCAGATACACCAACTACTTCACAAGTTACTATATCCTCGCCAGATACACCGACTACCTCACAAGTTACTACATCCTCGCCAGATACACCAACTACTTCACAAGTTACTACATCCTCGCCAGATACACCAACTACTTCACAAGTTACTATATCCTCGCCAGATACATCGACTACCTCACAAGTTACTACACCCTCGCCAGATACACCAACTACTTCACAAGTTACTACATCCTCGCCAGATACACCAACTACTTCACAAGTTACTACATCCTCGCCAGATACACCAACTACTTCACAAGTTACTACATCCTCGCCAGATACACCAACTACTTCACAAGTTACTACATCCTCGCCAGATACACCAACTACCTCACAAGTTACTACATCTTCGCCAGATACACCAACTACTTCACAAGTTACTACATCCTCGCCAGATACACCAACTACTTCACAAGTTACTATATCCTCGCCAGATACACCGACTACCTCACAAGTTACTACATCCTCGCCAGATGCACCAACTACTTCACAAGTTACTACATCCTCGCCAGATACACCAACTACTTCACAAGTTACTATATCCTCGCCAGATACACCGACTACCTCACAAGTTACTACATCCTCGCCAGATGCACCAACTACTTCACAAGTTACTACATCCTCGCCAGATACACCAACTACTTCACAAGTTACTATATCCTCGCCAGATACACCGACTACCTCACAAGTTACTACATCCTCGCCAGATACACCAACTACTTCACAAGTTACTACATCCTCGCCAGATACACCAACTACTTCACAAGTTACTACATCCTCGCCAGATACACCAACTACTTCACAAGTTACTACATCCTCGCCAGATACACCAACTACCTCACAAGTTACTACATCCTCGCCAGATACACCAACTACTTCACAAGTTACTACATCCTCGCCAGATACACCAACTACTTCACAAGTTACTATATCCTCGCCAGATACACCGACTACCTCACAAGTTACTACATCCTCGCCAGATGCACCAACTACTTCACAAGTTACTACATCCTCGCCAGATACACCAACTACTTCACAAGTTACTATATCCTCGCCAGATACACCGACTACCTCACAAGTTACTACATCCTCGCCAGATACACCAACTACTTCACAAGTTACTACATCCTCGCCAGATACACCAACTACTTCACAAGTTACTACATCCTCGCCAGATACACCAACTACTTCACAAGTTACTATATCCTCGCCAGATACACCGACTACCTCACAAGTTACTACATCCTCGCCAGATACACCAACTACTTCACAAGTTACTACATCCTCGCCAGATACACCAACTACTTCACAAGTTACTATATCCTCGCCAGATACACCGACTACCTCACAAGTTACTACATCCTCGCCAGATACACCAACTACTTCACAAGTTACTACATCCTCGCCAGATACACCAACTACTTCACAAGTTACTACATCCTCGCCAGATACACCGACTACCTCACAAGTTACTACATCCTCGCTAGATACACCAACTACTTCACAAGTTACTATATCCTCGCCAGATACGCCAACTACCTCACAAATTACTACATCCTCGCCAAATACACCAACTACCTCACAAGTTACTTCATCCTCGCCAGATACACCGACTACTTCACAAGTTACTATATCCTCGCCAGATACACCGACTACCTCACAAGTTACTACATCCTCGCCAGATACACCAACTACTTCACAAGTTACTATATCCTCGCCAGATACGCCAACTACCTCACAAATTACTACATCCTCGCCAGATACACCAACTACCTTACAAGTTACTTCATCCTCGCCAGATACACCGACTACTTCACAAGTTACTACATCCTCGCCAGATACACCAACTACTTCACAAGTTACTACATCCTCGCCAGATACACCAACTACCTCACAAGTTACTATATCCTCGCCAGATACACCAACTACTTCACAAGTTACTACATCCTCGCCAGATACACCAACTACTTCACAAGTTACTATATCCTCGCCAGATACACCGACTACCTCACAAGTTACTACATCCTCGCCAGATACACCAACTACTTCACAAGTTACTACATCCTCGCCAGATACACCAACTACTTCACAAGTTACTACATCCTCGCCAGATACACCAACTACTTCACAAGTTACTACATCCTCGCCAGATACACCAACTACTTCACAAGTTACTACATCCTCGCCAGATACACCAACTACTTCACAAGTTACTATATCCTCGCCAGATACACCGACTACCTCACAAGTTACTACATCCTCGCCAGATACACCAACTACTTCACAAGTTACTATATCCTCGCCAGATACATCGACTACCTCACAAGTTACTACATCCTCGCCAGATACACCAACTACCTCACAAGTTACTACATCCTCGCCAGATACACCACCAACTACCTCACAAGTTACTACATCCTCGCCAGATACACCAACTACTTCACAAGTTACTATATCCTCGCCAGATACACCGACTACCTCACAAGTTACTACATCCTCGCCAGATACACCAACTACTTCACAAGTTACTATATCCTCGCCAGATACATCGACTACCTCACAAGTTACTACACCCTCGCCAGATACACCAACTACTTCACAAGTTACTACATCCTCGCCAGATACACCACCAACTACCTCACAAGTTACTACATCCTCGCCAGATACACCGACTACCTCACAAGTTACTACATCCTCGCCAGATACACCAACTACCTCACAAGTTACTACATCCTCGCCAGATACACCAACTACTTCACAAGTTACTACATCCTCTCCAGATACACCAACTACTTCACAAGTTACTACATCCTCGCCAGCTACACCAACTACTTCACAAGTTACTACATCCTCGCCAGATACACCAACTACTTCACAAGTTACTACATCCTCGCCAGATACACCAACTACTTCACAAGTTACTATATCCTCGCCAGATACACCGACTACCTCACAAGTTACTACATCCTCGTCAGATACACCAACTACCTCACAAGTTACTACATCCTCGCCAGATACACCGACTACTTCACAAGTTACTATATCCTCGTCAGATACACCAACTACCTCACAAGTTACTACATCCTCGTCAGATACACCAACTACCTCACAAGTTACTTCATCCTCGCCAGATACACCAACTACTTCACAAGTTACTACATCCTCGCCAGATACACCAACTACCTCACAAGTTACTACATCCTCGCCAGATACACCAACTACCTCACAAGTTACTACATCCTCGCCAGATACACCAACTACCTCACAAGTTACTACATCCTCGCCAGATACACCAACTACTTCACAAGTTACTACATCCTCGCCAGATACACCAACTACCTCACAAGTTACTACATCCTCTCCAGATACACCGACTACCTCACAAGTTACTACATCCTCGCCAGATGCACTAACTACTTCACAAGTTACTACATCCTCGCCAGATACACCAATTACTTCACAAGTTACTATATCCTCGCCAGATACACCGACTACCTCACAAGTTACTACATCCTCGCCAGATACACCAACTACTTCACAAGTTACTACATCTTCGCCAGATACACCAACCTCTTCACAAGTTACTACATCCTCGCCAGATACACCAACTACTTCACAAGTTACTACATCCTCGCCAGATACACCAACTACCTCACAAGTTACTACATCCTCGCCAGATACACCGACTACCTCACAAGTTACTACATCCTCGCCAGATACACCAACTACTTCACAAGTTACTACATCCTCGCCAGATACACCAACTACTTCACAAGTTACTACATCCTCGCCAGATACACCAACTACTTCACAAGTTACTATATCCTCGCCAGATACACCGACTACCTCACAAGTTACTACATCCTCGCCAGATACACCAACTACCTCACAAATTACTACATCCTCGCTAGATACACCAACTACTTCACAAGTTACTGCATCCTCGCCCGATACACCAACTACCTCACAAGTTACTACATCCTCGCCAGATACACCAACTACTTCACAAGTTACTATATCCTCGCCAGATACAACAACTACTTCACAAGTTACTACATCCTCGTCAGATACACCAACTACCTCACAAGTTACTACATCCTCGCCAGATACACCGACTACTTCACAAGTTACTATATCCTCGTCAGATACAACAACTACCTCACAAGTTACTACATCCTCGTCAGATACAACAACTACCTCACAAGTTACTACATCCTCGTCAGATACACCAACTACCTCACAAGTTACTTCATCCTCGCCAGATACACCGACTACTTCACAAGTTACTATATCCTCGCCAGATACACCGACTACCTCACAAGTTACTACATCCTCGCCAGATACACCATTTACCTCACAAGTTACTACATCCTCGCCAGATACACCGACTACCTCACAAGTTACTACATCCTCGCCAGATACACCAACTACTTCACAAGTTACTACATCCTCGCCAGATACACCAACTACCTCACAAGTTACTACATCGTCGCCAGATACACCAACTACTTCACAAGTTATTACATCCTCGCTAGATACACCAACTACATCACAAGTTACTGCATCCTCGCCCAATACACCAACTACCTCACAAGTTACTACATCCTCGCCAGATACACCAACTACTTCACAAGTTACTATATCCTCGCCAGATACACCGACTACCTCACAAGTTACTACATCCTCGTCAGATACACCAACTACTTCACAAGTTACTATATCCTCGCCAGATACACAGACTACCTCACAAGTTACTACATCCTCGCCAGATACACCAACTACTTCACAAGTTACTATATCCTCGCCAGATACACCGACTACCTCACAAGTTACTACATCCTCGCCCAATACACCAACTTCCTCACAAGTTACTACATCCTCGCCAGATACACCGACTACTTCACAAGTTACTATATCCTCGCCAGATACACCGACTACCTCACAAGTTACTACATCCTCGCCAGATACACCAACTACCTCACAAGTTACTACATCCTCGCCAGATACACCAACTACTTCACAAGTTACTATATCCTCACCAGATTTACCGACTACCTCACAAGTTACTACATCCTCGTCAGATACACCAACTACCTCACAAGTTACTACATCCTCGCCAGATACACCGACTACTTCACAAGTTACTATATCCTCGTCAGATACAACAACTACCTCACAAGTTACTACATCCTCGCCAGATACACCGACTTCTTCACAAGTTACTACATCCTCGCCAGCTACACCAACTACTTCACAAGTTACTACATCCTCGCCAGATACACCAACTACTTCACAAGTTACTACATCCTCGCCAGATACACCAACTACTTCACAAGTTACTATATCCTCGCCAGATACACCGACTACCTCACAAGTTACTACATCCTCGTCAGATACACCAACTACCTCACAAGTTGCTACATCCTCGCCAGATACACCGACTACTTCACAAGTTACTATATCCTCGTCAGATACACCAACTACCTCACAAGTTACTACATCCTCGTCAGATACACCAACTACCTCACAAGTTACTTCATCCTCGCCAGATACACCGACTACTTCAGAAGTTACTATATCCTCGCCAGATACACCGACTACCTCACAAGTTACTACATCCTCGCCAGATACAACAACTACCTCACAAGGTACTACATCCTCGCCAGATACACCAACTACTTCACAAGTTACTATATCCTCGCCAGATACACCGACTACCTCACAAGTTACTACATCCTCGCCAGATACACCAACTACTTCACAAGTTACTATATCCTCGCCAGATACACCGACTACCTCACAAGTTACTACATCCTCGCCAGATACACCAACTACTTCACAAGTTACTACATCCTCGCCAGATACACCAACTACTTCACAAGTTACTGCATCCTCGCCAGATACACCAACTACTTCACAAGTTACTACATCCTCGCCAGATACACCAACTACTTCACAAGTTACTACATCCTCGCCAGATACACCAACTACTTCACAAGTTACTATATCCTCGCCAGATACACCGACTACCTCACAAGTTACTACATCCTCGCCAGATACACCAACTACCTCACAAGTTACTACATCCTCGCCAGATACACCAACTACTTCACAAGTTACTATATCCTCGCCAGATACACCGACTACCTCACAAGTTACTACATCCTCGCCCAATACACCAACTTCCTCACAAGTTACTACATCCTCGCCAGATACACCGACTACTTCACAAGTTACTATATCCTCGCCAGATACACCGACTACCTCACAAGTTACTACATCCTCGCCAGATACACCAACTACCTCACAAGTTACTACATCCTCGCCAGATACACCAACTACTTCACAAGTTACTACATCCTCGCCAGATACACCACCAACTACCTCACAAGTTACTACATCCTCGCCAGATACGCCGACTACCTCACAAGTTACTACATCCTCGCCAGATACACCAACTACCTCACAAGTTACTACATCCTCGCCAGATACACCAACTACCTCACAAGTTACTACATCCTCTCCAGATACACCAACTACTTCACAAGTTACTACATCCTCGCCAGCTACACCAACTACTTCACAAGTTACTACATCCTCGCCAGATACACAAACTACTTCACAAGTTACTACATCCTCGCCAGATACACCAACTACTTCACAAGTTACTATATCCTCGCCAGATACACCGACTACCTCACAAGTTACTACATCCTCGCCCAATACACCAACTTCCTCACAAGTTACTACATCCTCGCCAGATACACCGACTACTTCACAAGTTACTATATCCTCGCCAGATACACCGACTACCTCACAAGTTACTACATCCTCGCCAGATACACCAACTACCTCACAAGTTACTACATCCTCGCCAGATACACCAACTACTTCACAAGTTACTACATCCTCGCCAGATACACCACCAACTACCTCACAAGTTACTACATCCTCGCCAGATACGCCGACTACCTCACAAGTTACTACATCCTCGCCAGATACACCAACTACCTCACAAGTTACTACATCCTCGCCAGATACACCAACTACCTCACAAGTTACTACATCCTCTCCAGATACACCAACTACTTCACAAGTTACTACATCCTCGCCAGCTACACCAACTACTTCACAAGTTACTACATCCTCGCCAGATACACAAACTACTTCACAAGTTACTACATCCTCGCCAGATACACCAACTACTTCACAAGTTACTATATCCTCGCCAGATACACCGACTACCTCACAAGTTACTACATCCTCGTCAGATACACCAACTACCTCACAAGTTACTACATCCTCGCCAGATACACCGACTACTTCACAAGTTACTATATCCTCGTCAGATACACCAACTACCTCACAAGTTACTACATCCTCGTCAGATACACCAACTACCTCACAAGTTACTTCATCCTCGCCAGATACACCGACTACTTCACAAGTTACTATATCCTCGCCAGATACACCGACTACCTCACAAGTTACTACATCCTCGCCAGATACACCAACTACCTCACAAGTTACTACATCCTCGCCAGATACACCAACTACTTCACAAGTTACTACATCCTCGCCAGATACACCAACTACTTCACAAGTTACTACATCCCCGCCAGATACACCAACTACCTCACAAGTTACTACATCCTCGCCAGATACACCGACTACCTCACAAGTTACTACATCCTCGCCAGATACACTGACTACCTCACAAGTTACTACATCCTCGCCAGATACACCAACTACCTCACAAGTTACTACATCCTCGCCAGATACACCAACTACTTCACAAGTTACTACATCCTCGCCAGATACACCAACTACTTCACAAGTTACTACATCCTCGCCAGATACACCAACTACTTCACAAGTTACTACATCCTCGCCAGATACACCAACTACCTCACAAGTTACTACATCCTCGCCAGATACACCAACTACCTCACAAGTTACTACATCTTCGCCAGATACACCGACTACCTCACAAGTTACTACATCCTCGCCAGATACACCAACTACCTCACAAGTTACTACATCCTCGCCAGATACACCAACTACCTCACAAGTTACTACATCCTCGCCAGATACATCAACTACTTCACAAGTTACTACGGCCTCGCCAGATACACCAACTACTTCACAAGTTACTACATCCTCGCCAGATACACCAACTACTTCACAAGTTACTATATCGTCGCCAGATACACCAACTACCTCACAAGTTACTACATCCTCGTCAGATACACCAACTACCTCACAAGTTACTACATCCTCGCCAGATACACCGACTACTTCACAAGTTACTATATCCTCGTCAGATACACCAACTACCTCACAAGTTACTACATCCTCGTCAGATACACCAACTACCTCACAAGTTACTTCATCCTCGCCAGATACACCGACTACTTCACAAGTTACTATATCCTCGCCAGGTACACCGACTACCTCACAAGTTACTACATTCTCGCCAGATACACCAACTACTTCACAAGTTACTATATCCTCGCCAGATACACCGACTACCTCACAAGTTACTACATCCTCGCCAGATACACCAACTACTTCACAAGTTACTATATCCTCGCCAGATACACCGACTACCTCACAAGTTACTACATCCTCGCCAGATACACCAACTACTTCACAAGTTACTACATCCTCGCCAGATGCACCAACTACCTCACAAGTTACTACATGCTCGCCTGATACACCAACTACCTCACAAGTTACTACATCCTCGCCAGATACACCAACTGCTTCACAAGTTACTACATCCTCGCCAGATACACCAACTACTTCACAAGTTACTACATCCTCGCCAGATACACCAACTACTTCACAAGTTACTACATCCTCGCCAGATACACCAACTACTTCACAAGTTACTATATCCTCGCCAGATACACCGACTACCTCACAAGTTACTACAATCTTGCCAATTACAACTACATCATGGAAAACTACAACCACGCCAACTAAAACAACTTCGCGAAGTACCACTCCCTCAAAGAAAACAACAACCACGACAACTTCAACAACTTCGCGAAGAACAACTCCCTCAAAGAAAACTACTACTTCGCCAACTACAACAACTCCGCGAACAACAACTCCTCAAAGGAAAACTACTACAACGTCAACCATAACAACTTCGCGAAGAACAACTCCCTCAAAGAAAACAACAACCACGCGAACTACAACAACTCCGCGAACAACAACTCCGCCAAGGAAAACTACTACAACGCCAACTACAACAACTTCGCGAAGAACAACTCCCTCAAAGAAAACTACAACCACGCCAACTACAACAACTCCGTCAAAGAAAACTACTACTACTCCAACTACAACAACTTCGCGAAGAACAACTCCTTCTAAGAAAACCACAACCACACCAACTACAACAACTCCGCGAACAACTACTCCACCAAAGAAAACTACATCCACACCAACTACAACAACTTCGCGAAGAACAACTCCCTCAAAGAAAACAACAACCACGCCAACTACAACAACTCCGCGAACAACAACTCCGCCAAGGAAAACTACTACAACGCCAACTACAATAACTTCTCGAAGAACAACTCCCTCAAAGAAAACTACTACCACTCCAACTACAACAACTTCGCGAAGAACAACTCATTCTAAGAAAACCACAACCACGCCAACTACAACAACTCCGCGAACAACAACTTCGTCAAAGAAAACTACTACCACTCCAACTACAACAACTTCGCGAAGAACAACTCATTCTAAGAAAACCACAACCACGCCAACTACAACAACTCCGCGAAAAACTACTCCGTCAAAGAAAACTACAACCACACCAACTACAACAACTTCGCGAAGAACAACTCCCGCAAGGAAAACTACAACCACGCCAACTACAACAACTTGGCGAACAACAACTAAATCTCGGAAAACGACAACCACGCCAACTAAAACAACTTCACGAACTACACATTCACCTAGCACAACCACAACAAATTCACCACAACTAATTAGTGTAGCTGGTGGATTTAGTATTGGCGGATTTGATAGTCAGAATAACTACCTTAGAGTAGGTGGTGCAATTTTAGGTGACACACATTCAGGAGAAATATGTGGCGGATGGACATTAACAACTCCAAGCGGAGATCTTATTAATGGTGGTGCTATTATTGGTACTTGGTCTTTTGAGAAAAGTGGAAATAACATCCTATGGTACTTTGGAGACGACTCGTCATCACCATCTGTTACTGGCATTGGCGAGGTGGATAGTACTACTGGTTTTATTAGTGGAAAATATAGTGGCAAAATGTATGGTTATTTCATGTCACATATTGGAGAAGAAGTCACGATGTTAAAAGGCACAGTTACTATTGGTCCAAAACAAACAACAGTACGTGGGTTATTGGTGGATAACGATATAAAATTCGATCGTGAACCACATGAATATATATACTCCAACATGAAGTATAAAAGTCTTATTTTAAGACACAAAATGTTCTGAATTTGGCTAGATAATGTTTATTTTTAGTATTCTTTGCAGTGATAACTATTTTTATCAAAGAATGTATATCGTGACATTTGGGTTAAGGCAATTATCTGTTTTTATTATGGCAGGGTGACCAACCAATATTTTTTAAAAGGATTTTTTTTAAAAATATAATTCAGGTTATAGATATTTATAATTTTGTATATTCTGCATGCATTCTTATAAAGTCATTTCATGATAACTATGTAATGACTTCATAGTTGGTGATCTAGTTGCCAATGTTACAATGTAATATAACTAATATGAATTACTCAATCGATACATTTGACTCCCAGAGGTTGGTAGATCTAGTTGTAACATCTTTTTAAACAGCATTTTATATATATATATATTTTTTTATAACTATATCGTAATTCACATTAGCCCTTTTACTCTTTAGCAAATATAGGTATTAAATCTCTTTTTAGAAGTGGTTTGATATAACCTAACTTTTTGACATTTGTTAATAAATAACAATTGGCAACATGGCACATTTCTCAACTACATCATTTCATATTTATCGTTAATGGGCTTTAGTTTTGATTTTTTCGTTTACTCTGTCGAACTTTAAATAAGCAGTGTACACATCAATTTGGGCTGGTGACGGATTACTTTTAAAAATATTTTAAATAGGCATAGTTTTATTTTATAAGCGTACTGAGTTGTTATATAAGATATTGATAATTATAATTTTAAGCTAAAAAAAAATAACTAAACTTTATTTAACGCGAGAAGTAATGGGGGAACTGTGGACTTCTGAGAAGCCCCAATAGTGTAGTTTCTAATTTTATTATGTATGTGTTGTATAAGTTGTTTCATTTTGTAATACGTAACTAGATCTGATTTTGATGATTTTTGTGGTGTAAACGGACTTTGATGTATCCATGTGAACCAATACTATGGCAAGATTATAAATGTATTGTAAATATACAACATTAAAAATGAACTTTCCTTGTTAGTTACGTATTACAAAACGCAAAGACGGATAATATGATTAGCCATACATTTATAGTTATGTAAGTAATTATTTATTATTAAAACTACAATTATGGACGTTTTATTTTTATTTAAATAATATTTTCATTCTTCTCTAATTTCCCCAAATGGATGGTAGGGGCTCACTAATTTTTCCACGCGTTCTACTTTTAAAATACAAACTAAACCATTATCTACCCTAATCCTAATCCTAATTTTTGGGTTTGAAGAGTAATCTAACCTTATTTTTAAAGGAAGGAGAATTTGGGCCCACAAAAAGAAAACATTTATCAATATTTTTATTAAGTAAAAAATAAACTTAGCACATAACGAATAATTATTTGTAATTTAATTTAAAACATACAAAAACTTATTTTGAATCTTTTCTGGCATTTGATGTTTGGCATTCCATTCCATTATACATTTTTTTTTTGTTGTTTGGGGTATATGTACTTTGACAGTTTCTTAAACATGAATCCTAGTGTTTCTCGGTTAAAGTATTGCGCAAAAACCAAGACGGAAGCAGTTATGTTTTCGAAAAAAATAAAACAAATATATAAACCAAAACTAACAATCGATCATAACAATATAAATTTTAAAAACAGCAAAAAATTTCTAGGCTTAATTTTTGATGAGAAATTAACCTGGAGAACCCACATTGCAGAAATAACAAAAGACTGCCACAATAGAATCAATATAATGAAAACAACTGGACATCATGAATGGGGTGCGGACAAGAAAACATTGCTACTGATCTACAAGGCTATTATACGATCTAAAATCTACTACGGTAGCATCGTATATGGAACTGCAACGACAAACATTCTTAAAAAATTGACAGTGTGCAAAACCTAGCCTTAAGAATAGCCACGGGAGCATTCAGAACTAGTCCTGTCGTCAGCATCCACAATGAAGCAGGAGAAACAAATTAAGCAGAACGTAGAACAATGTTGTTAACAAAATACGCGATCAAAATTGCCGCTAACCCCACTCACCCAACATTCAACGCCTACTTCAAAATAAAAAAACCCAGCAAACCCTTCTATTGCAAACATGTTTGTACAACATTAAATACAAAAAAAAATACATTACATTACTACAAACTTTTTTCTTTTATAAATACTATAGAAAAGTAAGAGTTTATAAGTTAGTAGTCATGAAATAAGCGAGCAAGATTTGTCTCTTTTTTAGGGTTTTGTAGGTATGACCAAAAAACCCTTATACCGTCATTTTGTCGTCTGTCTGTCTGTCTGTCTGTCTGTCTGTCTGTCTGTCTGTCTGTCTGTCTGTCTGTCTGTCTGTCTGTCTGTCTGTCTGTCTGTCTGTCTGTCTGTCTGTCTGTCTGTTCGGTAAAAATTGTAGCCAAACGGCTAAACCTAGAGAGTTGAAATTTGGCATGCTTATACAACTCTTTGACCCGCACATAGGAAAAATACTAAAACATCTAAAAAACATACCCCCCCTAAAAACATAAACAAATATGTGCTCATCGAAAACAAAAATATTTTTTTTAAATTATGAGTAGGGTATCAAATGAAAGCCCTTAGTACGTGGATTAACGATCAAATTTTTATTTTTGAAAAATAAATTATCTTGATGCGATTTTGGCCAAAATTGTGCAAAAAATTTTTTGTCCCACACCCTGTAGCCCAGATGGTTTAAACTAAAAATCTAAAAAAAATCTAAGTAATGTATATTGGTGTGAACCGAAATAGTACAACAGGAATTTTTGATCAGATTATGTTTTCGGAAAATAACGCATTTTTTGTGGTTTTTGGTTCACAAAGTACAAAAGTTATACCAATGTAAGACACTCACATGCAAGGCGTACGATGGCGTTATTGGTTAGAGCACTGATGCCGTAAGCTAAAACTCGCTGGTAAACGAAGGGTTTCGAGTTCGAGTACCGAGTGAATTTTATTTTTTCTGTTTTTTTTTTTTGCATTTTTATTATGTTGAAATTATTTTGTCAAAATTCTAGTTATATTTTGACAAATGTTGTATTTAATTTTTAAGAGCGTAAATTTAATAATTTTCTTATTATATGATTAACAGACGATAAATTATTTTAAAAATATCGTTCATTTTGCCGTGATTACTACAAAGTAAAATTTGTCCTACACACTCAGCATACCGCCGTTACTTATTATATACCTGCGAAACCCTGAAATGTGTGAATATTCACACTTCACATCAATTTTTTAATTTATATTTTTCATATAAAGTGTGAGTCTCTTTGATAATACAGCTAGGTTTAATGAGAAGCATGCTTTTGCTTTTTATTCTTATATCTTATCAAAATTTGATCTAATATTGGATAATCGAATTCGCATATCTGGTGCAGCATTTAGTTTGCTGCGATATTTCGATTTTGTATGAGCGTATTTTGATATATCATAAATTCTTTTTATTTTATTTTTTTAAGATCCATTTTTATGAAACAAGAGAGATATAAAGAGCACCTTGTCCCGTGGAACCCCTGAATTTTATCACGGAACCCTGGGGTTCCGTGAAACACACTTTGGGAAACGCTGGCCCAGTCGATCGCGAGCGACCTTATGAGTATCACTGGTATAGGCTATTCCAAATCTTTAGGCGTAACTAGATTCTGCAATCTAGTACCTTTTATAGTTTTATTTGAACTTTTGACCGTTTTGGTTAAGCTTTGTAAATCGTACTTATAATAAACATTTTAAGGTTAAGGTTTATATCATTTTAAAATATCATTTTCTTTATACATTTTATTTTTTGTGTCATTCGTAATACAAATTTCCAATGTCTTTAAAATACGTAAAAAAATATATTTTTGACATACGTCATTCTATTTATCTTCCTAATAAAGTTATTAGATAAAGATACCTCGACTCTTAAGTACGTCCTACATTATACTTTTTTGCGTAGCACTACAGATTTTTTGCGTAGTACTGACGTAAAAAGTATAATGTGAAACACAATACTTCCTTCCAACTTTCGATGCTACACTTCAAACTATACTATTTTCAAAACTACCTCCGGTCAAATTTTTGGATGACAGTTGAATACTTCTCAGTCGTACCAACTACCAACTTTTTACTTTTTATTTACAACTTAACTTTTAGAAGTTTATTACGCTGATAAGAAGTTTATTTAGAACATATAATTAGATATAAACTTAGCACAATTAAACAATATTTATAAATTGGTTACTAGAATTGGTTCTATAACCAAACTGTTATCTGTCACCTGAACCTAAAATTTTTTAAGTTGGCACAAAGTAATAAAAGATGGAAGTATCTCTGTCTCTTATTTCCCCCCCCCCCCACTATATTCTGTAGTATCAAAAGTTGAAATAACGTCAGAGTTGGATAGTATTGAAAAAAGTATAATGTAGAATGGACTTTATAACAGTTATCGACTGTTATATGTAGGTAAATCAGTGTAACTGAGTTAGCATATGTGCTTCTGCTTGTCTCGTGTCCATATGACGCCCACGTGACACATGGTCAGTAGCCTCATTTTCCCCAAGCCCTTTGTCTCTAGCTACTCATGCAACATCCTGTATAATATCAATGTAGGACGTGTTAATTATGCAGTTTAATTAATCTGCTCTACTATACTCTATTTTTTTAAGAGCGAAATAGTTAGCGCTGCTATTGTTCAATGCGATAACAAATAAAATAAAATTTTGTAGTAAAATCTGATTTGGCATTTCAAAATGAATGATTAAAAATATGTACAAGGGATGTTTCCTAAATTCAGGGAATTGTGTTATAATTAAATTACGCAGAACTTATAGGCAATGTTATTGGTGCCAGACAAGTCTTTACATGTTTATGCAACTATCTAGTGCAATATTGTTCAGTCTGATTTAGGTGCTCGACTGATATAGACGCGTTTTCATAGCACTGTTTTTGAAACCATGGAAGACGCAGCAAAATCTCAAAGAGCAATAAATTTCTTTTTGTGGAAAGAAGGTGTGAAAACATCTGAAATTATTCAGCATCTGCAAGGAGTATTTGGTGAGTCTGCAGAATCCAAAAGTACTGTTTATCGGTGGATCGATCGTTTTAAAACCGGTAGAACATCACTAGAAGACGATCCACGCAGTGGGCGCCCAAGCACGTCGGTAAATGAAAGAAACACTACTGCCGTCGAAGACCTACTGAAAGAGGACAGGCGAATGACTATTCGTCAAATTAGTGTGCGCCTAGGGATAGGTACACGACAAGTTCATGACATCTTGCATGATTGTTTGGGCGTTAGCAAGGTTTCGCCGCGCTGGGTGCCAAGGCTGTTGGGACCAGAACAGAAACTCAATAGGAAAGTTCTTTGAGGACGGCTTAAAAAAAATAGTTTATCGTTGGGACAGTTAAATGGAGATTATGTTGAAAAACGACATTGTAATATTGACGAAAATTAACAAAATAATAAAAATTATAGCTAAATTCCCAGAACTTTGGAAACATCCCTCGTAATAAATATAAAAAGGAATAATTTAAATGCATAAAATTACTATTGTTAATTTCTAAATAAATTGTAAAATATAGTAAAATGAACAGTGATCAGTAGTTTAACATGACACGTACGCAGTGGCGTACCCAGAAATTTTTTTTGGAGTAGGACAAATTTTGCTTTTTAGTAATCACGGTAAAATGAACGATATTTTTAAAATAATTTACCGTCTGTTAATCTAAGAGCTTTAAAAACAAATTTTATGTTAAAATATTTTTTTGTTAATTTTAATTCGAATACCTAATACCATTATTTAGGTTTCTAAATATGTGCAGTATTTTTTTTATATAGCAAGGTTCATTAAGATTTTGAAAATTTTGAAAAATTGTTTTAAGTCATATGCTCCGCCCCTCTCCACGCTCTTAAAAATTAACATTTGCCGAAAGATAACTAGATTTTGACAAAATAATTTAAACAAAATAAAAATGGAAAAAACAACAAATAAAATTGTCTCCTCTACCCGGAGCGCACCCTAGTTTGCTGTGCAGCAAGCAAGCAAGCTAACCATTAGACCAGGATACGCCTTCTAATATAGTGTGTTACATAACTATAACTTTTGTACATCGTCAACAAAAAAACACAAAAAATGCGTTATTTTCCGAAAACATAATCTGATCCAAAATTCCTGTTGTACTATTCCGGTTCACATCAATGTACATTACTTAGAATTTTTTCAAAATTTTAGTTTAAACCATCTGGGCTACAGGATGTAGGACAATTTTTTTTGCAGAATTTTGGCAAAAATCGTATCAAAATAATTTATTTTGCAAAAATAAAATTTTGATCGTTAATCCACGTACTAAGGGCTTTCATTTAATACCCACTCAGAATTTTAAAAAAATATATTTTTTTTTTCGATGAGCTCATATTTGTTTATATTTTTAGGGGCATATGTTTTTTAGACGTTTTAGTATTTTTTCTATGTGCGGGTCAAAGAGTTGTATAAACATGCCAAATTTCAACTCTCTAGGTTTAGCCGTTTGGCTTCAATTTTTACCGAACAGACAGACGGACGACAAAATGACGGTATAAGGGTTTTTTGATCATACCTACAAAACCCTAAAAAGGTCCCCACTTTTAAAATACAAGAGACGACCTAAAAAAAAGTCCTCATCTCTAGTTTTAAATAGATATATTTACTTAAAACGACGGTGAAAATTTTCTAGTGTGTTTGTAGGTTTTTATTTTTATTTCCTTATTTCTTAGGGTGGGGGGTGCACATATGAAGACACAGAAAAACTTCATTGAACAAGCTTAAGTCGGTTTCGTGTCTTTCAATACAGAAGCGTACGAATATTAATATATTTTCGTTCCGCAACTTCTCTTGCTTTGCTGTAGTACAAGCTGCTAATACATTTGGAGCCCAATTCACAGTACCGGTTTTCACTAGTGATGTGCCGGATCACTTAAAGTCCGACTTGCGAATACAGATACGGATTATTTGCGAACTGATTCGCGGATACGGATACGGATCTTGCATTCAAGGAGAAAAACGTAGGACCTATGGTCTATTTCAAAGTAGAAAAATGAGTGTAAGAAGATAGGAGCTGTTTGTCCTTGCTTCTGATTGGTTTAGATCGTCATCCCTATTACACTGTAATAAGATTGTTTTTAGTCCAAGTTGACAGATGTTCAGTGTCGTACATTGGAAATATATATTATTTATATTATTTAATTTTTCTCATATATTTTGTTATTATTTACATATTTAGACTTTTATTTATATTCTTGGCGTAGATTTTATGGAGAAAATTTTCCATGTAATTTGTTATTACGTAGTTATATATTTTTTAGGTTATCTGACATGTAAATATTTTTTGACACTTGAAAATTAACAGATCAAGAGAGAGGACTAATGTGAGGCCAAAAGACAGCCCAGCTGATTGTGCCCAAAGAAGAAGTTATTGATATAATTTTTAGACCTTCATATATACATATATTTTTAATTTGTATTTACAATAATTATTTAAATAAGAAACTTTAGCTCTGAAGATATATTGTTTGTTTTATTGCTTTGTTCAAACTCTTTTAGCCAAATCTCTCTTTTTATATATAGTACATAATTTTTAAAATTAATATTTTTTTAACTTTTTCAAATTTCCCATTAAACTGAATTTATGTCGTATAAATAACGTAAGTGTATTATCTGCCTTTTTTATTTCAATATCTTATTAACCTTTTTTATATTAAAAAAAAAATCACTTGCTAGCCCAGTTGCTACGCCCATGCCCTAGTTGTAACTTATTTTAAATTTCCCGCTATACTGTACTTGATCAGTGTAAATCGTACTCGGTTCGCAGCGCTATCTACTTTTTTCTACTTTGAAATAGACCATAGAAGCGATAATTAGATGTCGCGCGGTTCCTACAAACAAAAACATGCGAAATGACACACAATTTAGTTGAGTTCAAAATCACTCATTCATTGTCTTTGATTGAATTAATTTTACTCTAATAATTAATATATATTAGACCAGTGGTGTCAACATTTTCCCATAGTGGAACCATATTTAATTCTATGTTTCACAGGCCGGATTGAGTTGAATCGGGAGCCAGATATTTAAATTTAATTGAGAACTGGAGGTAGAAATTCCGAAAATCACTTGAGAATGGTGGGAAGAAATTCTGGAAATCAACTGAGGGCGGGGGAAGCAGTGAAATTCCGAAAATCACTTCAAGACGTGGGGTAGTTATTTCAAAAATCACTTAAGGACGAAGGGACTGAAATTTCGTGCGGGCCTTTTGAATCTTATCGTCCGGCCGGATCTGGCCCGCGAACCTTAGGTAGGATACCATTCTAAAATCACAGGCAAGTAATGTGATGCTCGTCTGAACATCAATTTAAACGTCAGAGTAAAATTTAATCCACTTTGAGCATTTTTAAACGCAGGCTTGTATAAAACTAATTAAAATTTATCTATTATATCCGTTTTAGATCCGCCTTGGAAAAACGGATACGGATCCGGATATTGATTTTTATTTTTTGCGGATCATCCGCTGATACGGATATCCGGCACATCACTAGTTTCTACCGACCGATCATAAAGCGATCTGGACTTAAGATTAGAACAAGTACGTTCAAGCAGGGACTGAGAACGAATAAAATGCAAAATATTATTAACAATTAGAAAATAAAACCGTTTTTTCACAAGGATTTCATTTTACATTAATTTTTACGATTCATTTTTAAGACAAATATTTATTTTTATCTTAACGTATCAAAGCAAACTGTTTAATTTTTAATGTATTTATTTATCATAATAATTTAATAATAAATTTAGCTTATTAGAAAACAAATAAAGCGCAACTAAATTTTCAGAAATTCTACAAACTGAAGAACGTTAAGTTAAATAGATTAAAATCGGTATTGAATATTGTTAATTTCGTTTCCATTCTTGAAAGAAAAAAACAAGATATCCTGTTTTTGATTCTGTTCTTTAAAAAAATTCGGTTAATACCATTATTTCGTTTTCGATTTACCGTATTTTTCGGACGTTAATACGCACCCCAAATTTATGAGACAATTTTTAGGATAAAAATATATATTATATAAAAATATATTCACAAAATACGATATCTTGTACCACACGGTAAAAAAGGTTTTGTTGGAATTACTAAAATTTTAGTTACTCCAGCAAATTTTTTTAGTGGTATTTTAGACAACAAATTTTTTTGTCTTGACAACAAATTTTTCTAATCACATAAATTTGCATTGGGAACAAAATGTTTTTGCTGAAGTTTTTGTCCTAGGAACTAATTTTCATTAGTTAGAATTAGCAAATTTTTATGGTAACAAAAAATTATTTGTCTCACGAACTGATCATCTTTTGCCCGGGTAACCACCTTTGTTGGGGTGACTAATGAAATTAGTTAGAAGTATATTACTAATTTCATTTGTTGTAATCTCAAATCAGAGATATTTTTATATTTAGTGATAAAAAAAACGCTATTAGAAGTCACAAAATTGAACTGGAAATGTTATGACATCTAACAGATTTTGTTTTCGCAAAGTAATTTAAAAACATCTCTACCTGTAAAATGTATATATGTATTAAAAAAATAAAACAAATTTTATAATTGATTGTTGTTATAATTTATTATTAACAAAATTTACAGTTATAAAATTTAATATGTAACAGGATATTAACTAATTTTAAGTTTGATTTTTAGTATGAACATAAAACAATTAAATTTTCAAAATTATTACAAATATTCATTTCCAATTTATATATGCCAGGCAAAAATTCACGTCTATAAACTTATACCCGGTTTATATACTGCTTAGCTTAATGTAAATGAAAATAATAATAATTTTCACTTTTACTGATAAAACCATGTTCACAACAAAAAAATGAACATCTGTAAGACGATGAGAAATTTTTAAATGGAGTTCTAAACAGGGTATAGTTTTTAGCATATTTCTATATGATTACAAAAATTCCACACCAAAGTATTAGCATTAATACACTATTTTTATTATTAAAATCATTACCTGTTTTATTTATTGGGCTAATTTACTCTTTTATCGAGTAGCCCAACTTTTTTAAACTGTCTCCTCAAGTTGTAATACGTTGAAAATATTTGCGAAGTCCCCAAGATACTAATGTTCGGATACACTGCATTGTTGCACTTATTTGCTTATTAAACACAGCGCAGAAACTATCAACAGGTATTAAAACGTCAACCACTAACAAAGCCTACGCCATATTGTTCCGAACTCAAAACGCATGTGCAAGGCATATACGTCACATACCTGGATGACTAACATGATTTGTTAGATGCACAAAATTATTAAGTATCATCATTATACATTTGTTTCACATGGACTAACACATTTGTCGTAGCAACAAGTTTAATTTGTAACCTTAACAAATAGGTATGAAACTAATTTCTCTTTGTTAGAATGACTTTAAGGTCTTAGTAAGATCAACCAACGTAATTGAAAAAATATTATCAGGGACAATTTTTTTCTGTTACTCTAGCAAAAACTTGGCCAAGTAAAATATTTTACTTGATGGAACAATGTCATTTTTCTCCGTGCAGCAACATTCTGTTTATCTTAACTCTTTATAATATCAGTCGTCTCGTTAATGTCACTGTTCGTATTATTTTCGTTTGAACTATTATCAGTCTCTTCAAAAATTAATCCATCTTCAGTTTCATCCGATTCGTCTTTTTCTTAAAAGACTTTATAATCGTCTCTTCATTTACAGCTTCCCAAGAGTTTTTTGCCCAGATACATACTTTTTAAATTGTCCGTTTCATGCGTCCTGTTGTAACATCGTGATTTGGCTTTGTTATCCACTTGTTCCATTTTTCCCGCATAATTATTTAATTTTTTATTTATAGACATATCCAAGGGTTGTAGTTTACTTGTAAAGCCTCCAGAAAAGACTGCTAATTTTGTATTCATTTCTTTTAAAATCTTTTTCGTTGATTCTATTTTATTCGCTCTGATTTAACGTACCTCGTATAATCGTCCATACCTTCGGACCATAAGACGCACCCCAATTTTAAGCCAATTTTTCTATGTAAAAAGGTGCGTCTTATGGTCCGAAAAATACGGTAGTTCCGTTCTCAGTCCCTATTTTTAAGTCTAATACTTTTCGTTTACAGAACTAAAACCATAGCCAGTTCTCGATCTTTTTAAGTAAACTGAGAGATAGATATATACTTTATTCTTGCCTTTCAGCTTTGAATGGAGTTTAGTATTTACATTAATAACCCAAACTTACCGAGATAAATAATAATATGTATAATATAATCAAATAATTAAGTAAAGGGCATGTTTCTAAATTCAAATAACAATTTAGTGCTAACTTTTAGCGCTAGATGCTCGCTGTGATGCTATAGTCCATTCAAAGGTGAGTATGCAGTACAGGACATACAGAGTAGTTCTTTTTCATACTCTCTAATGGTTTTATACAATGACGCTATCCTTTTCTTGCTTGTCGACGTCGCCAGCTCTAAAATAAGCTGATCTGTGAAGACGCAATATTCTACAAATGGTCATTTGTTTTTGTTGAGTGGAGTTTTATAAGAGCTGATTTTTTCGTATTATTATAATTGACGCATTTGACACTTTTACAACTTTTGACAACACCGCTCCCATTTGCCATAAGAGCAATACTGCATTCTCACCTTTGAACCGACTATAGATTAATGCGCTAAATACTAAATTTAAAAAAAATAAAGAAACGACTTGCTAGATTGTTGCTAGGTTTCAAGGAGGTTATGTAGTTATTAGCAGAAAACTATTACGTCAAATGTCAAATTGTGATGTTAACCTCTCAAGATTTGTGCTTTGTGCGCTAGATCTAGCGCTGAATTAAGAAACATGCCCATACTGTTTATTTAAAAATAAACTAAGTTCTATAAAGAGAGCTGTGTCTTCGAGATTTAAACATTAATGACCTTGCAATAGTAGCAGTGCTTAAACGAGTGGTTTCAGGTTACAAATCCAGGATCAAGTTCCTTTGATCGATGTTATTTAGTATACAGAGTGAATAGTAAATTGTCTAGACATCATTTCAATTATACTGAAATGTAACATCATTTATTATTTATCATTATTGCCTAAATATAGTACACGTTACATGATACAATAGGTGTAACAGATTCTGGATGGTCCATGACATGCTTACACTGTTATGCGCCGCATAATGACGTTTAGGTCAACAGCACACCGCATATACGACAGTGGTCACATAAGATTATAATGGAGCTGAAAAATTACTATCGCGTGGTGATATCGTAGCCGTTATATCGTAGTGGTGCAAAGTAATACTTGAATGAAAATATCGGGAAATGAAAGCTTAATAAATAATGGGTGTTTTTTTTAGAGGTATAGAACTTTAAATTGCAATAAAACAACGATGGATTATTCGATTGACATGAATTTTTTTTTATTCGAAAGATAATCTTGTGGCATTACATTTTAAATATGATTTCTGGCATATGACCGCCACGGCTGGCTCGGATGTAGTCCAATCTGGACGTCCAATTTTCGATGACTTTTTCCAACATTTGTGGCCGTATATCGGCAATAACACGGCGAATGTTGTCTTCCAAATGGTCAAGCGTTTGTGGCTTATCCGCATAGACCAATGACTTTACATAGCCCCACAGAAAGTAGTCCAGCGGTGTTAAATCACAAGATCTTGGAGGCCAATTCACAGGTCCAAAACGTGAAATTAGGCGGTCACCAAACGTGTCTTTCAATAAATCGATTGTGGCACGAGCTGTGTGACATGTTGCGCCGTCTTGTTGGTATGATTTAATGTTATGCCACAAGATTATCTTTCGAATAAAAAAAAATTCATGTCAATCGAATAATCCATCGTTGTTTTATTGCAATTTAAAGTTCTATACCTCTAAAAAAAAACACCCGTTATAAAGGATGTATCAAGATAGAGGGAATACGATTTTTCTCAAAAAAATGGTGTGTGAGCAAGTTGGGAAAAAAAATCCGGAACAGACCGGAAGTACGGGGTGTCAAGGACAACTTATGTCGTATGAACATAACTTATGGGAATTTATGTCGTATTTGGTATGTTATGACCACAAAAAAACTTTATATCGCTACTTATGTGTCTGTCTGTCTGTACAGTAGAAATTGTAGACCAACGTCCGAACATAGAAAGTTGAAATTTGGCATGCTTGTATAACTCTTTGACCCACGTATATGAGAAATATAGAGAGTTTAAAAAAATACAGTGCGGTATAATTATAAACAAATATGTATTTAATAGAAAAATAAATATTTTTTAATATTTTGACGGGGTATTAAATTATCATGAGATATTAGAAGTACTGTCAGTGGTTAGAAAAATTAACGCAACAGCGAGTAAGATGGCTTGGGCATGTATGGAGAAGAGAAGAAACATCTATAGCAGTGTTTCTCAACCAAAAACGCACCGCGGACCACTAATAATAATTGTTGGTTCATTTTTTGCAAGAAAACAAATATATTTAATGTGCTACTAAATATATTTATTTTATTTGTAGAAAATCACAAAGAGTTTACAGAAAATAAACAAAATATAAATTATTTATATGAAAAATGTGCATAAAATATAGCAAAAAACTGCAAAAAAACACATATAAAAACTTTCGCGGACCACTAAAATTTTTCTGGGGACCACCTGTTGAGAAACACTGATCTATAGCATATTCAAAGTTACAGTTGGAACCAGGGAGGAAAAGAAAACGGGGAAGACGTAAGCTAACATGGATGCAAGAAGTAAAAGAAGATCTGAAAAGGGCCTGAATTACGAGATGGAGAAATAAAGTTAGAAACAGACAACTATGGAGATAGATTACAAAGAAGATTTAATGCGAGATATAGGAATTGATCCATTCTGGAAAAGGATTTAGAAAGCCCAAAGGGAGGCATAACCTCATAGAGGTGTTAAGCCATTTATTATTATTATTACATGAAACCTCTTACTGCGTGGATACACAAAAAAAAAAATGTTTTTATGAAAAATTATTTTTTTTTTATGAAATTTCCCCACCCCTTTCCAGGCGGTTGACCAGAGAGGTTGGTCAAAAAATCTGAAAAATTCTCCATAATATTCATTAATGGGAACTGGAATAGTTCAACAGGAATTTTTGATCAGATTGATTTTCGAAAATTATTTTTTTTTGTCGTTGAAAAAGAAAATTTATTTTTAAATTTACTGTGTGCTATCAAAAAAAGCTCTTAAGATGAAGATTAAGCAACGAAAACAAGTTTTAATTTTTCTAAAATTTCAATACAATTTTTCCCAAAAATGTATTTAAAAAAATCACTGTCCGGCATCCCTTACCGCAAAGGGTTTAAACAAAAAATCCAGAAAAAATCTGAGTAATGTACAACATTGATCTCAACCAGAAACGTACAAGAGGAATTTTTGATCAGATTTAGGTTTTTGACAAAATTAATTATTTTTTTAAAACATGGCTAAATTATTGCTGATTATGATATGGATTTTTTTATTTATGGCTAAGGTAGTGTATGTTTGTTTTTTTTTTTTCAATTAAATATGTAATAAAAAAAATGTAACAGCTAAAAATCGAGTTCATGTGGGTAGTAGAGTGTAGTGTGTGGTATTAAATACTCCGCCTACTATTAAACGTCATGATTCAACCTGTTTGAGTTATTCTAGGTTTTTCTTTTTAAGTTATCAAAGAGAAATAAATCATTTATAGTAGTGAAATACTTATAAAACAAATAACACATTTCTAACAGTGAGAAAAACATTTCTGAAATTAAAAAAAGAAGCCATTTATCAATATATTTCTTATTAATTTAATGAATACTTAAATGCGAAGCACTGGCGGCGCTATCTCTTTAAACCTGGGGGGGGCGGCGGAAATTTTTGAGTAAAATTTGGGAGGGCCAGGAAATATTTGAAATAATTTTTTTATCGTTTGCACATGAGAAAAACAAGTGATGACCTAAAAAAAGGTCCTCACTTCTAAAATGCATTTTTCTCCAAGCAATTCTGGGGGAGGGGCAACTTGGGCCTCGAGACCCCCGCTATTGCCGCCACTGACGTGAAGTAAATGCAGAAAAAATCGCTGGTATTTTTAAATTTATTGTAATGAATTTTTTGCAAATGAATTTTATTTTGTTTCAAAAATTAAATGAGAGTTCTTAGTATTCAAATAACAAATTAAAACGATTAACAAAAAACTGTTGATTTTGTTGTGATTATAGAAAAAGTATTTCCTGTTTCCAGCATTCTATTGGCTTCTTATTCTTATTGAACACCAACAAAACCCTGAAATGTGTGAAAATTCATACTTCACATAATTTTTTTACATTTTACGGAAGAAAAACATTTTATTAGGAACATATAAATGACTTTGAAATAATTGATGTAGTTTTATTGCATAAAAAGTACAGTTAAATGAAATAACCTTCACATTTATTATAAATAATTGTATTAATAAAAATTTAAGCCTTCAAATAAGATTGTATAGTTTCTAATCTCTTCTTTTTGATTTCATCAAAAAAATTCATAATTTTTGGATTGGATATTTTATTTTTTTCATCATATATTGATGAGTTGTATGACTTATTGTATCTTTGATATTTTAGAATCAGAATGAATAAGTCCCAAGAAGTTACATCTGGCCAGAGTTTGTCCAAAAAATGCAACTGAGTATTTGTTGTTTGCCAAAGTAGAAAATCGGATAAACGCACTTCTCCAGAAGTACGGACTAACATGTCAACGGGATTCTTCACATACATACAACTTGTGATGAGCTCTTGAGAAACGTCCTCCAGGTCTATCAGGCCATCTCTTACTCCCTGCGTGACATCTTGTAAGCAGGTCGTAATTTCATCCCTTGCTGTATAAGATAAACCCATATTTATTATGAATTTTTTATTACTTATCGTCTTCAGCATGAGTTCTGTTATGAGATGTTTTATCTCATCATCCAGAAGATTCAAATTGCCGCAAAAGTTCCAACGAATACCATTTTTCATAACGAATTCCCTGTTAAATGGTACAATTAATTACAATACTCAGGGTATTAATTAAAAACCAGCTGTGGCCACCACAGGACCGACCGCCATCATAAAGTACTTATATAAATTACATTCTAGCAGCAGAGTAGAAATAACTTGACCTAATATTTTCTAACAGAGATATTATTTATCATGACCATGGAAACATTACATATAAATATGAAAAATTTCAGACTTTTACGGAAATTATTCGAAATTTTTCGTTTTATCAAAAAACGTCTCATATAAAAGTTATTAGCTATTGCTTTTATAGCAACTTTTGTTTAATAATTTTTTTCGAGATATTTTTCTGTTGTGAAATATTCGCAAAAATCTTAAAATCGACACGAGTAAACTCCCATTTTTAGTCAACCGATTTTTACCAAAAGTTGATCAACTTGTGCCATTGATGTCAGAAGCTTAAATATGAAGTTTCATAAAAATCCTTTCAGCCGAATTTGCTCTGCACGTGTACACAGACAGACGGACAGACAGACAGACAGACAGACAGACAGACAGACGGATGGACAGACAGACCGACAGATATCATGCTAAAAATAGTCAAAACGTTATGTAGGGACCTCAATTCGTGGAGATCCATGGAAATCTCGAAACGTCAAAATTGGTATGATCACAATACCTCCCTAATATATGTTGGCGGTCGGTAAAAATATACGTACATGTCATTTTTGAGGGTATGCCTCAGTCCTCTTTTAATTAGATCCATAACATTATCGACTTCTTCTTTACTTCTTTTGAAATTTTCAATACTGAACGCGTAGAATGAGATCTCGGAGATGCCAAGTTCGTAATAAATTTTATATGCTAGTATCCATGTCCTGTAGCCCATCATGTGTCCATCTTTGTTTGCGACTTTATGTTCTCTGGCCCATCTGCGGTTCCCATCCATGATGAAGGCTACATGCCGAGGTATTGGCCCCGTCTTTAGCACGCGCAGCACTAACAACTCCAAGTAAGTTAGGTTGCGATTGTTGCACTTTAAGATAAACTTGGTTACTGTATCCATCGCGGAGCAAACTAATATGTAAAATGAGTGTTTTCGGTTTATATATAACATATAAGTATACATCAAATCAACAAGCGTAGAGAGGTGGCCAAGCCCATGATTTTGGAAGGATGTCCTTCATGTATTTCCTCTTACAATTTAATAGCTCTATTTATCTAATTTTTTGTAGCAGTGTAAAATATGCATAAACAACTAACAATCATTTTATGGCTGGCATTTAATTGATCAGAATTTAATTCAGTTTTTGATTAGAAAATTATGTGATATCGAACAAAAGTACATGATAAGTTTTAAATTATTTTTTAACCAAAAGAAAATAATGATTTGATCAAAAAAAAAAAAAAAAATAGTTATTTAATCAGACAAAATAATGACTTGATTAGGAAAAAATATTGACGATTAGACAAAAAAAAAAAATTGACTTGATCAGAAAAAATACTGACGATCAGAAAAATGATCATCAATAATATTTATATTAGATGTACCGGAAAGTTTTTTCGTTTTTATTATTAGCGCAGTATGCGAACTATCCACGACTTATTCACTGAATTAAACAGACGTCTTTTGTGTTTTGATTAATTTTGTAATCTTGAGTACCTAATTATTGTTTTCATTTAATTTTAAACCCTTGTATTTTAAAATGGCGGATGAATTTTCATTAAAACATTTCTTATGCTGTTTAATGTTGTATGAGTACCATAAAAAAAAATCTGCTACAGTTGCTACATAAAACATTTGCACTGTTTATGGTGATAAACTAAATGTACGCACATGTCAATATTGGTTTAAAAAATTTAAATCAGGAAATTTATGCTTGGATGATGAACTTCGATCTGGAAGGCCCTATAAAGGACCATATGAGATGTTAAAATCGAGGCAAAGTGTTAATTCTGATATCTACTGTGAACAATTGGATCGACTGAATCAGCACTTGACCAGAAATCGGCCAGAAATTGTAAATAGTGGAGTTATTCTTCAAGGCGACAATGCCTGACCTCATTCATCAAAAAACGACACGTGAAAAAAATTTCGTGCTTGATTGGGAGGTTTAAACACACCCACCCTACTCACCCGACATTGGTGAATAGTCGGAGGGTGACTCCGACAATCACTTATTTCGGTCACTGGAACATTTTTTAAGAAACAAGACACTTAGAGATATGAACCATGTTAAAATGAGCCTTTAACAATTTTTTCCTTAAAAAAATCAGGAATTTTATAAATCGGGAATATTTTCTCTTTCTGATAAATGGCTGAGTGTTATAGAACAGTGTTACTCAACAGGTGGTCCGCAGAAAAATTTTAGTGGTCCGCGATAGTTTTTTATATATTTTTTGCGGTATTTTTATTAATTTTTATGCACATTTTATGTAAATAATTTATATTTTGTTTATTTTATGTAAACTTTCTGCGATTTTCTACAAATAAAATAAATGTATTTAGTAGCGCATTAAATATATTTGTTTTCTTGCAATAAATGAACCAATCGTTCGTACAATTCCAGGTGTAAATACCTAAATATAATGTCATTAAAAAACTGGAGAGAGATTACCGACATAATGATTTTAAAAAAGATATTAAATAATTATATCGACAATTCAGAGTTATTAAGTAAGATTCATTTCAATCTCCCTACTAAAAACTTACGTATATATAACTTGTTATACCAACCTTTTGCTAGAACCAATTTCTTGCTAAACTCGCCAATGCATCGGTTAGTATCTACATTTAATAATAACTGCCCTAATGTAGACATATTCTACGATTCAAATCAAATTTTCAAAAACAACTTAATAAGTAAATTTCTTTCAAATTCGTAATTAATTCCAAGAGTGTTCAATATTTGTACGTAATATTAATTAATTATATAAAATCTATATGTAATATTGTATGTTATATTGTAAATGTAATATGGTTATACGATTCATCCATATGAATTCGTTTGTTTTATATCTATGTGTATTTCTATATTGTTTAAGATAGAAATCTTAAGAATTCACTATATATTAATTGTAGTCGTACTTATTGGGTTCGACCTGTGTACGATTCTAAAATTTACATAAATAAATAAATAAAATAAATAAAATAAAATAAAACTGTTATTATTAGTGGTCCGCATTAGAAAATTTTACATTTTACTGGTCCGCGGTGCGTTTTTGGTTAAGAAATACTGTTATAGAACACAATGGTAACTATTTTACGCAATAAAGTATATTTTTTTCTTTTTTCTTTAGGTGTACGAAAAAACTTACCGGTACACCTAATATATAAAAATCAATTTCTGTTTGTTTGTCCTTTATGCAAAGCCAAACGGGTGGACCGATTTTCAGCAAATTTTAAACAGTGGGGTAAAATAATCCTAGGAAGGTTTTAGGAGGGTTCCAACTTCGTCCATGTTGCCCTAGGGGGCGTTATGGGGGAAACCCATAATTTTTCACTCTCCGTGCAGTTTGAATTGATTACTTTGGCTAAATCTTCTCTAGGAGTTTCGCCACAATTTCTACTGTACAGTAGAATTATATTGTTTTTTTTTATTATATCTACCAAATCCTAAAAATTAATTCACTGTATTAAAACTTTCCTTTCATTTTTTTTTTGTTACAAATTGTAAGATTTTATTATGATTAATATTTCATAATATTCATTACAGGTAATTGGATTTGGTAAAGTAGTTTCATATTAAAATTTTAATTTTCATTAAATTAAATATACTTTAGTCTAGAAGTTGAAGAGAATGTTCTAAAAAGAAGTTTATTTGGTTTTATTAGTAGAAGAATACATATTTTCGAAGAAGATAAAGACGTCTGGAGTATTTTTTGTGTTCATAATTATCAATTAAGATTTAAATTATGGAACTATAATACTTTTTATAATTTTACTAACGGACTTTACACTAAAACAAGAGTTGAACTGTAAATTAGAGGCAGACGATTACTGTGGTTGGGACAAGCAATGGTGGATCCAGGGGAGTGGCGACGGGGGCGAGCAAACCTTTTAAAATTATTTGTATCAGTAGCGGTCGGTGAAACATGTTTGGGTATGCAATTAGTATGATCGGACAAGCTCGTACTATATCGCTCAACAGCAATATAGCAACGACAAAGCACGAGCGTGTGTATTCTTTGTAATTGCTTACCCAAAAATGATTCACCGACCGCCACTGATTTGTATTATACCTATATTACATGTATTCTTTTTGCGAAAATATGAAAAATTATTGTTTATTGATTTAAAATAATATTAATATCTTGGTAACATTATTTGGGTATGAAAGAAAATAGGGGGGGGGGTAAATTTATGATTTTTTCAGTCTATTAAATTGACCCATCCTGAAAATAAGAGATTTGTGTTGTGGATGAAAGAGTATAATAATAATCTCTTTATTTATACAAAATTTAAAAAAATCAGCTGTGGCCACCACAGGACCGACCGCCATCACAAAGTACTTGTATAAAATACATTCTAGCAGCAGAGTAGAAATAACTTGGCCTAATATTTTCTAACAGAGATATTATTTATCATGACCATGGAAACGTTACATGTAAGTATGAAAATATTGAGACAGGCTGGGCAGGGTTATGCTAAAGTCACTAGATTATACAAAGTACCGCAACGGCGGCCATGCTGGGGTTAAAAATGTCGCCAACACAAATGATGTTCAGTGATTCCAACATTACAAAAATAAGAAACTAGTTTTTATTTTAAACATTGTAATCACGATTTTTTTAATCAAAGATGCACTATAACGCTATATTATTTTTTTAATTTTTATTAAATAAAATGGATATAATATATAAATTTAAATTAAACTTAACCTTAAATATTCAAACCGCTGACAAAGAAGGTTATTAAATGAGAGCGAGAGAGGGAGATGTGACAGCGCAGACGTGAACTTAAGAACGTAAATTGCTGCTTTAGTTTGCTTAATAGGGGAAGCAATGTTGCCAATCAAACCCTGGGGTCTGTCGGCTTCTTCAAAGGCTTGCGGTACTTTGTATAATCTAGTGACTTCAGGTTATGCAATTTTCAAAATCTTAATGAACCTTGCTATATAAAAAAAAAAATACTGCACAAATTTAGAAACCTAAATAATGGTATTTGCCATTAGAATTAAAATTAACAAAAAAATATTTTAACATAAAATTTATTTTGGCATCCCAAATAATCATCATTCACTTACTAAAACCTGCGAAACCCTGAAATGTTGTGAAAATTCACACTTCACATAAATTTTTTTAATTTTCAATTTTTGGTACTTTTTGACAATTTTATTTGATGGCTTATTAATAAAGTTGTGTACTAGCCACTAAATCTTCAATTTTTTTTCGAAACTATTAAGTCTGAGGATTTCAAAAATTCAAACCGCAGGTCTCTATCTCTAACCGATTTTGAGATATGATTGTTTGGAAAATTAAGTTGGCATTTCCATATTTAAAAAAATGATAAATACATAATAATATTAAAAAAAGAATAAGTAAAATAATGTAAAGCTATGTTTGTTAATAATAATAATATAATAGTTTATTTATTTAGCTAATGCTAGTAAGATCCATATTAACAAACAAACATATAAACATTATAATAAACATTCAAATCAAATTTAATCCTTATTTTGTCAATTTAAACCATTATTTGTCCACTTAGTTCATGCAAAACGTGATTTTGGTCAAATTTAAATATCGCTTTTACGTAATTTAGCGCTTTAAAATTTTAATAACATATTTGAATTAATTGTTTGGGACCTTAAAAATAAGTAGGTCGTAAAATTAGGTTCCAAACTTGTTGCAAATTGGTTTGTAATGTTTTCTACAATAATTTCAAAACTGTATTACTGTGATAAATCATATTTTGAATGTTATCTTCTCAAATATTTGAAATATCAGCCCTGCCTACGAAATCCTGTAAACTATGAAAATTCACAGTTTATATATTTTTTCAAATAAACAGATTTCGTCGCATAAATGTTTCGTAATTCCTGCTAATGATATAAAAATAAAATTTCCTTATCAACTTATTTAAGAGGATTAATTATTTTTTTAATCCCATACTAATTCATTTGTGGTTAACAAAACATCGAAATAACATTAAAAAGTTATTTTTTGTACGTATTTTAACATTGAATATATTGGGTCTCGTGAAAGTGTAGTTATTTTTGGAAATTTGTGTTTTAAATCAAAAACTATATCTCAAAAATGGTAAGAAATAGAGACCTAAGGTTTAAATCTTAAAAAAATGTAGTTTTATGATGTTTTTTCTGTAATATTTGGTCCGTAATGACCTAAAACTAATTGGTAAAATTTGGTTTTATTTTGTAAATTTCAAAACTTCATATCTCAAAAATGGTAAGAGGTAGAGACTTGAGGTTTTGGAGATTTTTGGAATTCTTACACCTTGTTTTGTTGAGAAATAATTCATGTTTGGTCCGTAATGACCTAAAACTATTGAAAATTTTGATTTTTTTGTAATTTTAAAAATTCATAGTATCTCAAAAAAGGTAAGACATAGAGATTTGAGGTTTGAATTTTTGTATTTCTCACACCTAGTTTTGTTTAGAAAAAATTAATGTTTAGTCCGTAATGACCTAAAACTATTGAAAATTTTGATTTTTTTGTTATTTTAAAAATTCATATCTCAAAAAAAGTAAGAAATAGAGACTTGAGGTTTGAATTTTTAGAATTCTCAGATCTTGTTTTGTCTAGAAAAATATAATGTTTGGTCCGTAATGACCTAAAACTATTAGGGAAAATTTTGAAACTTTTTGTAATTTTAAAAATTCTTATTTCAAAAAAGGTAAGAAATAAAGACTTGAGGTTTGAATTTTTGGAATTCTCACAGCTTGTTTTGTCTAGAAAAATATAAAGTTTGGTCCGCAATAACCTAAAACTATTAGGGAAAATTTAAATTCTTTTTGGAATTTAAAAAAATTCATATAAAAGGTAAGAAATAGAGACTTGAGGTTTGAATTTTTGGAATTCTCACACCTTGTTTTGTCTAGAAAAAATTAATGTTTGGTCCGTAATGACCTAAAACTATTAGGGAAAATTTTGATTTTAATGGAATTAAAAAAATATATCTCAAAAAAGGTAAGAGATAGCTTCCCGGTAAGCTTCACAATGATGAGGTATAGAATACCCGACTTCTCTAGCGAGAAATGTGTAGTCTATTTTGGAAACATGTCAGTTTTCTGTATAGTCACGCATAAAGGTGACATATTCTTGACAGAGAGTAAGGTTGTTGTTGAACCTGGTACGTAGGGAACGATAATAGGTTAACGCGGGTCCGAATGATCCGCTAAGCACAACAACATCGGTTTTAAATAGTAGTGGAACGACACAACGACTATCAGTGGTGCGTATATGTTGTTCGGTAGATGTATGCTGAGCCTTGAGTTCCTTTTCTGAATGGTAAGGTTTATGAGGAAACTTTTCTAGTTTACAAGAACTAGGCAAGGCTGACTCTAACTTTTCCTCCACGGAAATGTGGAACGAATTTAAGTTGATAGTAGATCCGGAGGTTGGACTACACCTAAGGCGGTCTCAACAGCATAGGGGCCGGTAATCTGGTAATCTGGTAATCTGGTAATTTGGTAGTTTTTCCCTTAACCAGGGAAAAATAAATATCAGCACCCAATAGCATATCTATTGAGCCTGGTGTGTGGTAGGTAGGGTCCGCTAGCCATAATCCTTTCAGAGCTGAGGATTGAATAGGGTCCAAGCTTTTGACATGGAAGGTTAGCGGCAATATGTTTCACGACCAATGCAGTGACAGAATATTTGTGGTGGTTATTGCGGGGTCGGAAGCAACAAGCAACGACGCCCTTTGCTGTGTGTATCTCAACGTTAGATACACCAGAAATGGTTAAGTTGGTTGGCATCAAATTTAGGTTTAATTTACGCCTACAACTGTCGGTAATGAGACTAGTTTCGCTACCGCTGTCTAGCAAGACTCTAACTTCTTGCCAATGGTTTGTAGAATCTTGCACCTGGATCAGAGCAGTGCTCAATAACACACGTGAGGACTTAGGTGAGCAGTTTGTCTTCACATTGGTAGCGACTAAAACTTTGGATGTGCTAGCATCATTAGAGGGTGAGCTAGTTCCGGAAGGAACTGGTTCACAGGTTTGACCAGTCGGATGACTGGTGGTTGCCCCTATTGCGGAGTTAAATTTATCAAAGTGCAAAAGGGTATGATGTCGAAGTTGACAGGTTCTACAACTTGTTTTTGATCTGCACTCCGTAGGTTTATGGCTTGGCGCAAGACAATTGTAGCAATGGTTATTGTCTTTGATCAGATTAAACCTTGGCTGGATGGTGAGGTTTTTAAAAGTAGAACAAGAGTGCATGAGGTGCGCAGCATTGCAAGCCAAACACATCATTTGCTTGTTTGAGGTAGTGAGGAAAGTCTTTTTCTGAACATGATTATAGTTTGGTGCGGTACGTTGAAAGCTATTCGTGTTTGATTTGGAGTAAGTTGGTTTGCTTTTCTCCAGAGTTTTCCATTGCTGGGAAGTAATAAAACGCTCCAAAAAATTCAAGAGCAGGTCTAATTCGGGTAGATGGTCCCTGTCCAACTTAGCTTCAAATTTATCACGAATGGTCTCGTGAAGCTTGCTGGTGAGAAAAAGCGTTATGAATTTTCCCCACTGGTCTACGGGTTCGCCTAAGGCACGAAGCGCGGTGATGGTTGCCAAGAAAGCATTTACGCTATTGTATGAACTATCCTTGAGAGGAGCGATGTTGTTGATCGCCATACCACGGAAGGTCGTTATAAGCCTATTACGCTGATAACTATCCTTCAGCATGTCTAAAGCGATCTCATAATTGGCGTCAGTTAGCTTTAGATTGCGGATAAGCGAGAGCGGTTGGCCTCTAAGTGAAGTCCGTAGATACTGTAGCTTTTGGACGGGTGACAACGTCTCGTTGTCATGTATGGAGCAGGTAAAAAGGTCAAAAAAGGACTGCCAATTTTCAACTTCTCCGCTGAATGGAGGAATATTTAGCTTCGGTAGCCGAGTATAGTTAGCAGAAGTTGATGGCGTAGCGGTAAAATTAAAGGCCGAGTTATGAACAGCTGACGCATTCAAAGACTCTGGTTCTACAAATGGGGGTTCTTGACAGAGTCCTTTGACTTTATAAACGTCTTCCCTAAATATCTGATACTCGGAAAACAAATCATCCTTCTTGTTAGCGTTGGTATCATGCGCCATCATCGCCAACAGACATGTCTCGTGCTCCGAGACTTGGGTAGATAACTCGTGCAGCCTCAACTTAATCTCCTTTATCTTACCTGGGAGAGGGTTGAGTTGAGTGTCTTCCACCAATTCCCAAAGGGTATCTAAATCGCGACGGCGTAGTTCCCTTTTTAGGGTGGCCAGAGCAATGTCGGCCCTTTTGAATTTATTTTAAATCAAAAACACAAAAAAATTTGGGTAATGGCTCTGCCCTCAGGTAATACGGGGCAAGTAACAAAGGACTATTGATATTAAGCTAACAAAAAACTGTTATTATGAAGCGGTTGTAAATTATAGGTGAAAAAATAGGTAAAATATTTTGGCACACGTAAAAAATTAAGTGATTTTTGACCCACCGAATCCGGCTCGAAGGACCATAAAATGTGGCGCCCGTTCCTAGCCTAGGTAGGGTAGGAGTCCAGGACGACACACAAGGGTTGACTTTGAAATGTCAAAAATATAATTGTTAAGAGAATTTAATTTTATAAAATAAGGTCAGGTTCTTGGTTCGATTGCGTTGCCATGAATGATAATAAAAGAGAAAAAAAATTATTATCAAAAAAAATTGTTGAAAAAAAACTTAATCAAAAAAAAATATTTGTACAAAAAAAATTTAAATAATTATAATTGTTGCGGACTGCAACAATTAATAGCGGTAAGCCCGGCGGTGAATACAGTAAATTACATTCTAAATTAATCCCAAAATAAATTATATAACAATCAAAAAAATTCATACAAAATTGACCTCTAAATTATATTAAATAACTACTAAAATTATGAATTTAAATAATTTCTCAACAGGAAGAAATGTTGAGAAACGGTTAACGTTTGTTAAATAAGTTTATAACAAAAGAATTATGACTTTAAATTAATGTAATAAAAAATTTCTAAGTCCGACAAAACGGTTACGAACGGTTTGCTGTTCGTAGCTACTTGTTCCGACGATGCCCGACAGAAAATAATCGGAACACAAAATTTATAAAAATGACAATTTTTATGATAAATTTTATATAAATAAACTTACTCTGTTAGGCCTTTCTATTAGACGGAATTAATTTAACTGATTTGAATAACAATCTGACTATAGAGGGAAATCTCCAGAAAAAAAATAATAGTTTAACAAAATTGTAAATTTGTTAATTAATATATATACATATATTAATTAACAATAAACATGAATCAGGGGATCCTGATAGAATTCTCACACATACTGAATTTAAACTTGTAGAACAATATAACCAATAAAATCACATGTGCTCTAGGGAAATCTGGAGGGAGAACTCCAGAAAAATAACTTTTAACAAATATATAAATTAATAATTAATATACCCTTATATATATATTAATTAACAATTAACACAAATCAGGGGATCTTGATTAAATTTAACTGATTTTAAACTATAACACGAATATCAAAATCAAAACCACGTCTTCTCACCTTGATCGGAAAAATATTAATGAATTAAGATATCGTTGAATATTTGGTCGCTTGCGCTGATTGGAATGAAATTAGTAACTGACATATCAGCGGCTCTAAACAAGTTATATTTTAAGAAGAACAAATGGTTATTTTTAAATATATTAAAATCAGGTTTAAATTAACACAATAATAAATTATTATAGTATTATATAATATTATATAAAATATTATTGTATCGGGTAAACTATATGGTACAATATATTTGTATTTTGGAAATAAAATATATAGTGGTTCTCAACATGTTTTTGTATAAAATAAATATTTATTTAAATTCGACAAAAATGGTAAAAATTATAATTAAATGGAAATAAATTATAATTTGGAATGAAAAATGAAAAATACAAAGTGGTACGCCCTAAGCGGGCGCTTCACTCTTATTAAACACCAACAAAATCCTGAAATGTGTGAAAATTCATACTTCACATAATTTTTTTACATTTTACGGAAGAAAAACTTTATTGCGTAAAATCCCAGCAAACATTGAACTAACGGCCGAACGCCGGCAAACTGCTTTTACGCTGGTACATTGCTGGCACCAAAAGTAAGTGCAACGCCAGTATTAATAATGTACTTCACATTTGTATTTCGCACTCCGCCTATACGAAGTACTTTACCAGCATTTTATAAGCATTCCTTATTTGTATTAATCCAAGATTATTTCTAGCGGGCCAGTGCTTATGTTTATAACTTTTTTTGAATGTAATAATTTGAAAAGTCTGACCGTTCTTAGTCATAAAACACCCTAATGGCGTGGCCTTCGAGGGTCGGTACAAGTGATATTCTGTGAGTATAAGTTGGGACGTGTTGGTGAACAGTTTTTAAAGATGTGTATTTGAATAGTTATTGATTGTGAGCATTATACAGTTTTTTATTGTGATTTGTGTGTGTTTTGTTAGATTTAAGGACGTAGTTTACACAAACTATTTCATATTAAATTGTTTAATTTTTAGTTTAGTTCAATCATAGTTTTTTTCATGTAATAAAATTTTCAATTATTAATAAATCTGATACAAGATTATAAATATGTCATTTAAAAAATATAATTTGTCATATTTCATTTTGAATAGTGACATCTTAAATATTTTGTAAATATAATACTAACCTAAAATAATACAAACTTAATCCAAAACTGTAAAGCTTTTTTTACAATATAACCAAGTTTCTAAAAGTCAGTAATACACTATAAAAATCACCAAAATAACCAGATCTAGTTTGTTCTTACAAAAGTGAACAGCTTATAGCATTAATGCTTATAAAATTTGTTTATTGAATTTATTTTAACAAGTAGGTATGATTTCTTTAGGTTGGCGCTCTTCAAGTCAGGGGGAAAAGATGTGGTAGATAATACAAGACGAATATTGGCGAAAATTATTAGTCACCCCTTATCTTTAGGATGAAATTGGTTTGACCGAAATGGCAGAAAACCATTTTCTTAAAATTCTTCATTAAATTAATAAATTAAATAAACTAATTCCTGTTATTCCTGAAATTATATTTATTTAATATTTATAAATAAATCAATACATTATAACTGTTAATTCAATTTACAATCGGCTAGTTTTACCATCGTTGAATAAATTTATTTAACAACTTAAGTTAACAATATCGCATCATTCTATTGACAGCAATGTTAATTTCTTCATTAATAGTTTAAAACCGATGCGATATTGTCAACTTTACTTGTTAAATAAATTTATTCAACGATGGTGAAAATGGCCAAATGAGTATTTATTTTGCACCTAACCATTAATGTATTTTAATACTGGGTAAGTACACATATGTTGCATTTGAAACACTAGAGAGTGGGTATAATATAAGCACTAGTCTGTCAGAAATAAATCTTGCAACTAATGCGATTATTTTGCACTTTACCGTTGCTGGGCCAGCAACTGATACATCAATGGGCCAGCTAACGGCCACGGGGACACCGGGGTACTGGCCCAGTGCAAAATGCCAGCACTGGACCAATGCGAAATGCCAGCACTGGCCCAGTGCGAAATGCCAGCACTGGCCCATTACTTTCAATGCACTTTACCGTTGCTGGGCCAGCAACTGATACATCAATGGACCAGCTAAGGGCCACGGGACACCGGGGTACTGGCCCAGTACGAAATGCCAGCACTGGCCCATTACTTTCAATGCCGGCGAGTATGTGCTTTACCAGTACTGGTCCGGATAAAAATGTTTGCTGGGATGGTTACCATTGTGTTCTATAACAGTGTTTCTTAACCAAAAACGCACCGCGGACCAGTAAAATATAAAATTTTCTAATGCGGACCACTAATAATAATAGTTGCTTCATTTATTGCAAGAAAACAAATATATTTAATGCGCTACTAAATACATTTATTTTATTTGTAGAAAATCGCAGAAAGTTTACAGAAAATAAACAAAATATAAATTATTTACATAAAATGTGCATAAAAATTAACAAAAATACCGCAAAAAATATATAAAAAATTATCGCGGACCAGTAAAATTTTTCTGACCACCTGTTGAGTAACACTGTTCTATAACACTCAGCTATTTATCAGAAAAAGAAAATATTCCCGATTTATAAAATTCCTGATTTTTTTAAGGAAAAAATTGTTAAAGGCTCATTTTAACATGGTTCATATCTCTAAGTGTCTTGTTTCTTAAAAAATGTTCCAGTGACCGAAATAAGTGATAATCGGAGTCACCCTCCGACTATTCACCAATGTCTGGTGAATAGGGTGGGTGTGTTAGAACCTCCCAATCAAGTTCGAAATTTTGTTCACGTATCTTTTTTTGATGAATGAGGTCAGGCATTGTCGCCTGGGGGGGCAACTGGGGCCCCGAGACCCCCCCCCCGGTATTGCCGCCACTGACGTGAAGTAAATGCAGAAAAAATCGCTGGTATTTTTAAATTTCTTGTGATGAATTTTTTGCAAATGAATTATATTTTGTTTACAAAATTAAATGAGAGTTCTTAGTATTCAAATAACAAATAAAAACGATTCACAAAAAGCTATTGTGATTATAGAAAAAGTATTTCTTGATATCCAGCATTCTAATGACTTCTTACTCTTATTAAACACCAACAAAACCCTGAAATGTGTGAAAATTCATACTTCACATAATTTTTTTTTACATTTTACGGAAGAAAAACATTATTAATTTGACTAGGAACATATAAATGACTTTGAAATAATTGATGTAGTTTTATTCCTGATTTTTTGAAGGAAAAAATTGTTAAAGGCTCATTTTAACATGGTTCATATCTCTAAGTGTCTTGTTTCTTAAAAAATGTTCCAATGACCGAAATAAGTGATAGTCGGAGTCACCCTCCGACTATTCATCAATGTCTGGTGAATAAGGTGGGTGTGTTAGAACCTCCCAATCAAGCTCGAAATTTTGTTCACGTATCTTTTTTTGATGAATGAGGTCAGGCATTGTCGCCTTGCCGAATAACTCCACTTCTATTCACAATTTCTGACCGATTTCTGGTCAAGTTCTGATTCAGTTGATCCAATTGTTCATACTAGAGATGGGAATTAACACTTTGCCCCGGTTTTAACATCTCATAATAAATTATTCCTTTATAGGGCCTTCCAGATCGAACTTCATCATCCAAACATAAATTTCCTGATTTAAATTTTTTAATCCACTGTTAACAAGTGCGTACATTTAGTTTATCACCATAAACAGTGCAAATGTTTTATGTAGCAACAGTAGCAGATTTTTTTTATGGTACTCATACAACATTAAACAGAATAAAAAATGTTTTAATGAAAATTCTTCCGCCATTTTAAAATACCAGGGTTTAAAATGAAACGAAAACAATAATTAGGTACTCAAGATTACAGAGTTTAATCAAAACACAAATACGTCTGTTTAATTCAGCGAATAAGTCGTGAATAGTTCGCATACTGCGCTAATAATAAAAACGAAAAAACTTTCCGGTACATCTAATATAAAGATTACTGACGATCATTTTTCTGATCGTCAGTATTTTTTCTGATCAAGTCAATATTTTTTCTAATCAAGTCTTTATTTTTTCTGATTAAATCAATATATATATATATTTTTTTTTTGATCAAATCATTGTTTTCCTTTGGTTAAAAAATAATTTAAAAATGCCAGGTATAAAATGATTGCCAGTTGTTTATGCATGTTGAGTTTACACTGCTGCAAAAAATTAGATAAATAGAGATATTTCGTAAGAGGTAATACGTGAAGGAGATTCTTCCAAAGTCATGGGCTTGGCCACCTGTCTACGCTTGTTGATTTGATGCATACATAGATGTTATATATAAACCGAAAACACTCACTTTACATATTAGTTTGCTCCGCGATGGATCCAGTATCCAAGTTTATCTTAAAGTGCAACAATCGCAAACTAACTTACTTGGAGTTGTTAGTTCTGCGCGTGCTTAAGACGGGACCAATACCTCGGCATGTAGCCTTCATCATGGATGGGAACCGCAGATGGGCCAGAGAACATAAAGTCGCAAACAAAGATGGCCACATGATGGGCTACAAGACATGGGTCCTAGCATATAATATTTTTTACGAACTTGGCATCTCCGAGATCTCATTCTACGCGTTCAGTATTGAAAATTTCAAAAGAAGTAAAGAAGAAGTCGATAATGTTATGGATCTAATTAAAAGAGTACTGAGGAATACCCTCAAAAATGACATGTACGTATATTTTTAATTCATACCCTGAGTATTGTAATTAATTGTACCATTTAACAGGGAATTCGTTATGAAAAATGGTATTCGTTGGAACTTTTGCGGCAATTTGAATCTTCTGGATGATGAGATAAAACATATCATAACAGAACTCATGCTGAAGACGATAAGTAATAAAAAATTCATAATAAATATGGGTTTATCTTATACAGCAAGGGATGAAATTACGACCTGCTTACAAGATGTCATGCAGGGAGTAAGAGATGGCCTGATAGACCTGGAGGACGTTTCTCAAGAGCTCATCACAAGTTGTATGTATGTGAAGAATCCCGTTGACATGTTAGTCCGTACTTCTGGAGAAGTGCGTTTATCCGATTTTCTACTTTGGCAAACAACAAATACTCAGTTACATTTTTTGGACAAACTCTGGCCAGATGTAACTGCTTGGGACTTATTCCTTCTGATTCTAAAATATCAAAGATACAATAAGTCATACAACTCATCAATATATGATGAAAAAAATAAAATATCCAATCCAAAAATTATGAATTTTCTTGATGAAATCAAAAAGAAGAGATTAGAAACTATACAATCTTATTTGAAGACTTAAATTTTTATTAATACAATTATTTATAATAAATGTGAAGATTATTTCATTTAACTGTACTTTTTATGCAATAAAACTACATCAATTATTTCAGTCATTTATATGTTCCTAATTCCGGTTCTAACACACCCACCCTATTCACCAGACATTGATGAATAGTCGGAGGGTGACTCCGACAATCACTTATTTCGGTCACTGGAACATTTTTTAGAAACAAGACACTAAGAGATATGAACCATGTTAAAATGAGCCTTGAACAATTTTTTCCTTCAAAAAATCAGGAATTTTATAAATCGGGAATATTTTCTCTTTCTGATAAATGGCTGAGTGTTATAGAACAGTGTTACTCAACAGGTGGTCCACAGAAAAATTTTACTGGTCCGCGATAATTTTTTATATATTTTTTGCGGTATTTTTGTTAATTTTTATGCACATTTTATGTAAATAATTTATATTTTGTTTATTTTCTGTAAACTTTCTGCGATTTTCTAAAAATAAAATAAATGTATTTAGTAGCGCATTAAATATATTTGTTTTCTTGCAATAAATGAAGCAACTATTATTATTAGTGGTCTGCATTAGAAAATTTTATATTTTACTGGTCCGCGGTGCGTTTTTGGTTAAGAAACACTGTTATAGAACACAATGGTAACCATTTTACGTAATAAACTATATTTTTTTCTTTTTTCTTTAGGTGTACGAAAAAACTTTCCGGTACACTTAATATATAAAAATCAATTTCTGTTTGTTTGTTTGTCCTTTATGCAAAGCCAAACGGGTGGACCGATTTTCAGCAAATTTAAAACAGTGGGGTAAAATAATCCTAGGAAGGTTTTAGTTAGGGTTCCAACTTCGTCCATGTCCCCCTTGGGGGCGTTTTGGGGGAAAACCATAATTTTTCACTCTCCTTGCAGTTTGAATTGATTACGGCTAAATCTTCTCTAGGTGTTTCGCCACAATTTCTACTGTACAGTAGAATTATATTGTTTTTTTTTTTTATTATACTTACCAAATCCTAAAAATTAATTCACTGTATTAAAATTTTTTTTGTTACAACTTGTAAGATTTTATTATGATTAATATTTCATAATATTCATTACAGGTAATTGGATTTGGTAAACTAGTTTCAAATTAAAATTTTAATTTTCATTAAATTAAATACACTTTAGTCTAGAAGTTGAACAGAATGTTCTAAAAAGAAGTTTATTTGGTTTTATTACTAGAAGAATACATATTTTAATAAGTTTTTCGAAGAAGATAAAGATGTCTGGAGTATTTTTTGTGTTCTTAATTATCAATTATGATTTAAATTATGGAACTATAATACTTTTTATAATTTTACTAACGGACTTTACACTAAAACAAGAGTTGAACTGTAAATTAGAGGCAGACGATTACTGTGGTTGGGACAAGCAATGGTGGATCCAGGGGTGTGGGGACGGGGGCGAGCATTCCTTTTAAAATTATTTGTATTATACCTATATTACATGTATTGTTTTTGCGAAAATATGAAAAATTTTTGTTTATTGATTTAAAATAATATTAATTTCTTGGTAAAATTATTTGGGTATGAAAGAAAATAGAGGGGGGGGGGTAAATTTATGATTTTTTGAGTCTATTAAATTGACCCATCCTGAAAAAAAAGAGATTTGTGTTGTGGATGAAAGAGTATAATAATAATCTCTTTATTTATACAAAATTTAAAAAAATCAGCTGTGGCCACCACAGGACCGACCGCCATCACAAAGTACTTGTATAAAATACATTCTAGCAGCAGAGTAGAAATAACTTGGCCTAATATTTTCTAACAGAGATATTATTTATCATGACCATGGAAACGTTACATGTAAGTATGAAAATATTGAGACAGGCTGAGCAGGGTTATGCTAAAGTCACTAGATTATACAAAGTACCGCAACGGCGGCCATGCTGGGGTTAAAAATGTCGCCAACACAAATGATGTTCAGTGATTCCAACATTACAAAAATAAGATACTAGTTTTTATTTTAAACATTGTAATCACGATTTTTTTAATCAAAGATGCACTATAACGAAATTGTGGTACAATTTCAATTATTTTTTTAATTTTTATTAAATAAAATGGATATAATATATAAATTTAAATTAAACTTAACCTTAAATATTCAAACCGCTGACAAAGAAGGTTATTAAATGAGAGCGAGAGAGGGAGATGTGACAGCGCAGACGTGAACTTAAGAACGTAAAAATTGCTGCTTTAGTTTGCTTAATAGGGGAAGCAATGTTGCCAATCAAACCCTGGGGTCTGTCGGCTTCTTCAAAGGCTTGCGGTACTTTGTATAATCTAGTGACTTTAGGTTATGCAATTTTCAAAATCTTAATGAACCTTGCTATATAAAAAAAAAATACTGCACAAATTTAAAAACCTAAATAATGGTATTAGCCATTCGAATTAAAATTAACAAAAAAAATATTTTAACATAAAATTTATTTTGGCATCCCAAATAATCATCATTCACATACTAAAACCTGCGAAACCCTGAAATGTTGTGAAAATTCACACTTCACATCAATTTTTTTAATTTTCAATTTTTGGTACTTTTCGACAATTTTATTTGATGGCCTATTAATAAAGTTGTGTGCTAGCCACTAAATCTTCAATTTTTTTTCGAAACTATTAAGTCTGAGAATTTCAAAAATTCAAACCGCAGGTCTCTATCTCTTACCGATTTTGATATATGATTGTTTGGAAAATTAAAGTTGGCATTTCCATATTTAAAAAAATGATAAATACATAATAATATTAAAAAAAGATTATTTATTTAGCTTATGCTAGTAAGATCCATATTAACAAACATAAACATATAAACATTATAATAAACATTCAAATCAAATTTAATCCTTATTTTGTCAATTTAAACCATTATTTGTCCACTTAGTTCATGCAAAACGTGATTTTTGTCAAAATTAAATATCGATTTTTCGTAATTTAGCGCTTTAAAATTTTAATAACATATTTGAATTAATTGTTTGGGACCTTAAAAATAAGTAGGTCGTAAAATTAGGTTCCAAACTTGTTGCAAATTGGTTTGTAATGTTTTCTACAATAATTTCAAAACTGTATTACTGTGATAAATCATATTTTGAATGTTATCTTCTCAAATATTTTTAATATCAGCCCTGCCTACGAAATCCTGTAAACTATGAAAATTCACAGTTTATATATTTTTTCAAATAAACAGGTTTCGTCACATAAATGTTTACGTAATTCCTGCTAATGATATAAAAAAAAAATTTCCTTATCAACTTATTTTAGAGGATTAATTATTTTTTTAATCCCATACTAATTCATTTGTGGTTAACAAAACATCGAGATAACATTAAAATGTCCTTCTTATAAATTCTAAGTTATTTTTTGTACGTATTTTAACATTGAATATATTGGGTCTCGTGAAAGTGTAGTTATTTTTGGAAATTTGTGTATTAAATCAAAAACTATATCTCAAAAATGGTAAGAAATAGAGACCTAAGGTTTAAATCTTTAAAAAATTTAGTTTTATGATGTTTTTTCTGTAATATTTGGTCCGTAATTACCTAAAACTAATTGGTAAAATTTGGTTTTATTTTGTAAATTTCAAAAATTCATATCTCAAAAATGGTAAGAGGTAGAGACTTGAGGTTTGGATTTTTGGAATTCTTACACCTTGTTTTATCGAGCAATAATTAATGTTTGGTCCATAATGACCTAAAACTATTGAAAATTTTGTTTTTTTTTTGTAATTTTAAAAATTCATATCTCAAAAAAAGTAAGACATAGAGATTTGAGATTTGAATTTTTGAAATTCTCACACCTTGTTTTGTCGAGAAAAAATTAATGTTTGGTCCGTAATGACCTAAAACTATTGAAAATTTTGATTTTTTTGTAATTTTAAAAATTCATATCTCAAAAAAGGTAAGACATAGAGATTTGAGGTTTGAATTTTTGGATTTCTCACACCTTGTTTTGTTTAGAAAAAATTAATGTTTAGTCCGTAATGACCCAAAACTATTGAAAATTTTGATTTTTTTGTAATTTTAAAAATTCATATCTCAAAAAAGGCAAGAAATAGAGACTTGAGGTTTGAATTTTTAGAATTTTCACATCTTGTTTTGTCTAGAAAGATATAATGTTTGGTCCGTAATGACTTAAAACTATTAGGGAAAATTTTGAAACTTTTTGTAATTTTAAAAATTCATATCTCAAAAAAGGTAAGAAATAGAGACTTGAGGTTTGAATTTTTGGAATTCTCACACCTTGTTTTGTCTAGAAAAAATTAATGTTTGGTCCGTAATGACCTAAAACTATTAGGGAAAATTTTGATTTTAATTGAATTTAAAAAAAAAATCTTATCTCAAAAAAGGTAAGAGATAGAGACTTGAGGTTTAAATTTTTTGAATTCTCACATCTTATTTTGTCTAGAAAAAATTAATGTTTGGTCCGTAATGACCTAAAACTATTAGGGAAAAATTTGGAAAAATGTTTCAATTTTTTTTTCGTTTTATCAAAAAATGTCTCAAATAAAAGTTGTTAGTTATTGCTTTCATAGCAATTTTTGTTCAGTAATTTTTTTCGAAATATTTTGTGAAATATTCGCAAAAATCTTAAAATCCACACGAGTAAACTCCCATTTTTACCAAAAGTTGATCAACTCGTGCCATTGAAGCAGAAGCTTAAATATGAAGTTTCATAAAAATCCTTTCAGCCGAATTTGCCCTGCACGTATACACAGACAGACAGACAGACGGACGGACAGACATACAGACAGACGGACGGACGGACAGACAGACCGACAGACATCATGCTAAAAATAGTCAAAACGTTATGTAGGGACCTCAATTCGTGGAGATCCATCGAAATCTCGAAACGTCAAAATAGGTATGATCACAATACCTCCCTTATATATGTTGGCGTTCGGTAATAGAAAATTGATGTGATGTGTGAGTTTTGTAGGTATTGTAAATGTAAGAAGCCAATAAAATGCTGGATGACTACGACATTTTTTTTTTTTTTAATAAAATGAAAAAAATCCTGTTGTACAATTCCGGTTAACATTAATGTACATTGCTCAGAATTTTTTTCAGATTTTCAGATCAACCCCCCTGGGTTATATAGTGTGGGACAAGACAATTCAGCTTATTTTTAGCAAAAATCATTTTAAAATATAGATATTTAAAAAAACACGTTTGCGTGTTGGTCATACTTACTGATCTCTACCTAAGTATACCTAAACTGATCATATTTACTGTCCGTCTTTGTAATTTTGAGCAAGATTTGTTAATGATGACATTATGTTAGGTTATGTACAGGCATTCTGTAACTACGGTGTCACTGATAGAATGCGATAGCCAATGTGTTCTAACTGCCGTATGTCTGTCTCATTAAAACATCTCACTAGCTATAAGTTTAGAAAATTATGCACAATCCACAACAAACAGCGTATTAAATTTGGAGGTCTGAACGGTTTCACGTCTTATCATATGACAAACTTTCTGGTGAACAATCCATAAGCTACAGTGAATAAGCTATTGATTTAAGAGCTCTGAATGCGGCTTAATTGTGTCTGTTCACTAGTTATTGGATTGGTATTAACACTTCTCAAAAAAATATATAAATTAATAATGAATTTTGGTATAGAATAATTTGTTAGCTTAATGATTATTCAAAACTGATAAACAAAAAGGCAGAATCGAAATTAATAATAAATCAAGTAATGAACTAATCTGTGATTAAATCTACGTACGGAATCAGCAAAGAAAGGTTTGATAAATGACACTGCAAACCGAGACCTCAGAGAAAGTGTCCTAATTTATTACCGATATTGATATTAGATATCAGTTTCCAATTTAGGAAATTATATTTGTAGACATAAATTAAGAAAATCCTATGTTTTTAAAATAAGTGTTGTTCCGCGAATATTTTGAAAATTTTGTTTAAATTGTAATGTTGTTTAGCACAGGAAACGAAAGAGAAACTACTAAAGAAAACCAGTCAGGTCCGACAATTATGCTTTACTTTATTTTATTAATTCAACTTTACTTAACCAGCTGGAACATGTCGTTCCATATTATAGTCAGCGTGATATATACCTGTAATATACATTCAAATACAAGGCCGCTAGCTCAAGTAGAGTTAATGAGATTATCATGGCATTCTATACAAATATTTACAGCCTAAAGCGGCATTTTTAGGGTTTTGTAGGTATAATCACCAAAAATGTTACAATAATGCATTTAGACTTATCAATGGGTTACATAAATATTGTAGCGCTAGTGAAATGTTTGTAATGAATGATGTATGTACTTGTATGACTGTCCTCAGGAAATACGTTTTTAACCTGCGTGACAGATTAATGAAGTCTGTGAACAAGCTTGTTCATAACTGCATTACTTGTGATAACACTTTTAATATGAAATGGTCAGCTGTTCATAGACAAATTTAGTCTGTCACCACATTATTTTACAATAATGTGTTAAAACGTTATTTCTTATAATGTAATTGTATAATAGTATTATTGAGGACAATTTCAAACTTTATATGTTCTTTATTTTTGTTCTTTATTTTTGTTCATTATTTATTTATTTTTTTTGTACAGTTTATCTTCTTTGTTTAATTTGTATGTATTTGTCTTTTTATTGGCCGCAAGGCTGTTAATAAATAAATATAAAAATTAAAAAAAAAAACATTATAACGTCACTCATGTGTCTGTCTGTCTGTCTGTCTGTACGGTAAAAATTGTAGCCAAACGGTTAGCCAAGCATTAACATAGAAAGTTGAAATTTTGCATGGTTATACAACTCTTTGATCCACATATAGGAAAAATATTGAGAGTTAAAAAACATCTCTAGATGAATATAAACAAATATGTATTAAATAAAAAAATAAATATATATTTTTTAAATTTAAGTGGCATATCAAATGAAACCTCCTAATTCGTTGATCAAACTGCAAATTTTTATTTTTGAAAACATTTTTTTATGGAATTTTCGCCAAAATGTGTCAAAAAACTTTTGTCCCCCGCCCTATCTCCCAGAGGCGCTGATCTAGAAATCTGAAAAAAATCTCCGTAATGAACATTGATGGCAACCGGAATAGTTCAACATGAATTTTCGATCAGATAAGTTTTTCGAAAATTGACAATTTTTTTAAAATGTATTATGTGGTATCAAAAGAAAGCTCTTAAGACGTAGATTAAAGAACGATTAATAGTTTTTTGAAATACGTTTCATATAACCCGATTTTAGCCAAAAATGTGCTAAAAAAGTTCTTGTCCTGCATCCTTTTACCCAAATTGGTTAACCTAAAAATCTGAAAAAAATTATAGGTAATGTATATTGATTTGATTCGGAAACATACTAGAGGAATTTTTGATCAGATAATGTTTTTGAAAAATATGGCAGTTTTTGTGTTTTTACAAAATTAATTCTTTTTTAATTCATGGTTAAATTATGGCTAGTAATTTATAGATTTTTTCTATTTATAGCTAAGATAATGCGAGTATTTTTTTGAAATTAAAAATATGATAAAAAATTATATTTTTTTTAACAGTTGCGAACCGAGTTACTTACATCACATCACACTACACTCTACACTGTAAAATATTTCTTGTTAATCTAATGAAGACTTGAATACGAAGCAAATGCAGAAAAAAACGCTGGGATATTTGGCAAATTATTTAAATTTTTGTTTAAAAAAATTAAATGGAAGCTCTTAGTTCTCAAATAACGAATAAAAGTGATTATCAAAACAACTGTTGATTTTGATGTGATTATAAAATAAATATACCTAGACATCCAGTATTATGTTGGCTTCTTACACTCATTAAATACCTACAAAACCCTGAAATGTGTGAAAATTCACACTTCACTTCAATTTTAATTTAATTTACGAAACATATATTTGATTCGCGATTTGAATATACAAAATTTCAAATTCAATTTTAGTCTGTCTAGGGAAATAGGTTCGCCATCCCTAGTCTATGCTAACAAAAAATATATAACTGAGTAGCTAAAGGTGAATATTCCTGATCTTATTGATGGAATAAGGGTTGAAATGTTTGAAGTCATGAAAACAAAATTCATGTAATATAATTTATAAAACGCGACATTTCGTCGCTGTTACAGGCGGTATTTGGCCGACATTTTATTCCATGCAAAATTGCCAAGTCTCAATAAACAATTTATATTTAAAAAAATTACTGTATTTTATTTTATTTAAATTCAATAAAAATCCTGTATTTGGCAACACACAAAACGAGGCTGGTTTGTGGAGAAGAATAATGAATCATGAATTAGTTGACCTAATTGATAAAGCTGATATGATAATATTCCTCTTCGTTTGCTGTAGCATTCTGATTTTATTTATTATGAACTATGGTCAGCATGAACAATCTCGCGAAATCCATTTAAGCGTAGCGTATAAAAACAAATAAGCTGTTAAAATTTAAAGATTTAAAAGATTTAAATCAAAAATGAAAGAAGAATCCTAATATCGTTAAATAAAATTTTGACAAAAGGTTAAAAATAAAAAAATAATAATATTTATTGGGAGGAATTGTCAATTTGCCCTTATCGAAAAGCCGCTTTTGATCCTCACAAAGCATTTCTTTAGTTAAAATCTGTGAGTTTCGTTTTTAAGCTCTGAATTTTTTCTGACATCCTGTGGATCGATTGCTTATATTGTTAGTATTCATTGCAGTGTCTCAGCAATACATTTTTCACATTTATTTGTCATTCTTTCTGAACACAATCTTTGAAAGAACATTTATAAACAAACCTATTTTCGTCCTTCTCTAAAATATGTTGACGCCTTAGAGATATTTTGTGTCACAAGTATATTTCGCTCGAAGTACTACTTGTAGAACTTTGAAGAGTTAAACAAGTGTCACTGAATGAATGCCAATAAAATTGGTATAACGAGAATTGATCACTTTGAAAATTACTTAAAAAATAAATCGGTTAAATTCCTAGATACATTTTTATTAAATGTGATAATAAATGTATCACAGGCAAAACATTCCTCTCCATAGTTCAATTTTTTTTAATCTCTGGAAACCAACAAAATTGCTAAATATTTTGACGCATAGCAACGATGGCTATTTTTACACCGGGAGCTCATGACATTTTTGGTCTCCGATTTCATACAGCATGCCTTTTGGAGGAGAGAATATTTACCCTGTGACAACAAAAAAGGGATGGTACTAAACCCCTGCACGCTTTCCGGTCATAGGGAAAATTGCATTTCCACTTGCACAAAAATTTTGTGTTTTTCTCTGATTTAATATTGCTTGCCCTTTTGTCAAAAGAAAGTTATAACAAATTTACAGTCTTTTAATTATAGGCATGCTGTACGAAAACGCGGAAAATCATATTTTTTTATTACAAGATCACATGACCGTTTGAGCCCTTTGGGAGCCTCCGAATCGCATGCATATATTTAAAAGACTTTAAATTTGTTATAACTTTCTTTTGACAAAAGGGCAAGCAATATTAAATCAGAGAAAAGCACAAACATTTTGTGTTTAAGTGGAAATGCAATTTTCCCTATGACCGGAAAGCGTGCAGGGGTTTAGTACCATCCCTTTTTTGTTGTCACAGGGTAAATATTCTCTCCTCCAAAAGGCATGCTGTATGAAATCGGAGACCAAAAACTGTCATGAGCTCCCGGTCTATTTCTCAAGAACAACAAAAAATGTGACCAGTTAAAATATGCGTACAGTGAAAGCCGGTTCCAACTTACTGCGGGAGGGACGGAAAACTCGGTTTCTACCTGAATGCGGCGCATCAATCACCACAAAGCCCCAGCTCAGAGTTTGAGTGCGACGGCAGCCTTGGAGGAGACCTCAGGTAACGTCTTCCAACGATGAAGCGGACCAGGCTAGGGTTTGTGTTGGAGTCATTGTTAGATACTGACAGGTAACTCGTTGGCCAGACTACCGCCCAAGGATTACTACTCGTGCGGTCCTTGGAGGAAATATGGGTTGTAGACACCTTAAGAGAGATAGCAGGGTTCAAATAAAAATACTACTTCCATACTGCACATCTGAAATCCTCGAAGGGACTGGGTTCCTGCTAACACAGGGTGGACTGCTTTTATAGACATTGTGAGCCCCCACTTTAAGGGTGAGAGTGGTTGACGTCACAACAATTACCAGCGCTGACAAATGATAACCTGTGAGCTGGGTTATCTGTTATTAATACTGCGCATAGTAGAGGCTGGCGATGTTTTCCCTGCGCTGGCTACCAGTGCGAACTTTTAGCAGAATTGTTTTCGATATTCCAGCGCATTGGAACCAGTCACTGGCGCTTACTACCAATAGGAGATACGTTGAAATATGTGTTCAGTATTAAAATGTCTGGAAAGAAAGATGCCAGAAAATTTTGTTGAAATAGATCATCTTCCGTTTATGAAACACCAGTACTGTGGGACAAAACACTTAAAGTACTTTCTAATCGTTACATATTCTCTCTTAGGATAAAATTGGTTGTTGATGCGTGTATACCACTGTCTTTGCAGGCATGGAATTTTAAACATTTCCAGATGCATATGTAAATATATATAAAACCTATCATTGTATTTTTTTAGATCTTGTAACAGATGCTTCACATACACCATGGACATTTCTAAGTTTATAGATATTATGAACACGTTCTCCGTTCAGAATTACAACTTTAGGAAAACACTTTCCGTGATAAGTAAATCTTCCTCACTAAGAGTGTATATTTGTGTGATACTTAACAGGACTTGAACTGACTGTAACTATAAAATTTATATCACTTATAACCTGGTACCTATAAAAGTTGTAACCCCAGATTTCCACAGCACGAGCTGCCACTGCTCAGCAAAAAAGTTGTAAGATAAAATTTTTGGTTGTTTTTCATTAAATTTTACTTGTAATTATTATTTTTATTAATAAACATATAAGTTTGTTCACTCTATTGACGTCATTGTCTCATTTCCCTTAGATTATGTTTTAGTTGAATAATTTAATCGACTAGTCACTAATGAGATACGACGAAATATCTACGTTGAAATTATAACTGGTTGTGGTGCTTCTATATATATACAATGTTGTTCCCTTTGTCATTTGTTCCTTCATCGAGTATGCGATCTTGAGATGAAGATTGCAATGTAGGCCTCACAACAAGTTTACGTTAACCACCAACATAATGTAGATCCAGGTATGAGATAAATTTGTGTTTAAAAAATTACCGCGACAAACGTATAGAAAGAATAAAGAATGTCCTTAAAAGTTTGGACTTTGGGACAAAAATATGTCATTTTCAACCAGTGCATTCAGTAACAATTATGTATGCTACAGAGACCTGGACATTCACCAATTATGCAATGATAAAAATGGGTCTTACGAAGATCAATGGCACGATTTATGTTGGGTATAAGCAGCGAAAATGAAAAGAATATCCGTCGTTCCCGTTCGGAATGAAAACGAAAAATGTCGTTCTCGTTTAATACGTCTATGGCAGTGTTTCCCAACCTTTTTGACTTGCGGAGCCCTTTTCAGAATCAATTTCTATGGCGGAGCCCCCTAAGCATATCCTATGTCTTCAACAGATTTTTATAAAATTAAGCAAATAATCAATATATACACAGATTATTCAAACAACAATGCATATCGCCGATCACATTCCAGCTAGTCATAGAGTCATAAACCGGCTAGAGTCAGAAATCACTCGGACATACATTCAACTTTTCATTCAGAATGTAATTTCCAGTTTACTTCTTTTTATTCTGTTTTTTATTTCTAATTATTTTATTTTGATTCTATTTTTATTTATTTTATTTCCTGGAACGACTGCGGAGTCCCCGGGAAGTGCACACGGAGCACAGATTGGAAACCAATGGTCTATGGTTTCGATCCAGTACTGGGTCCCTTGGTAAAAATCCATGTGTCCCCAAAAAAGTGTACACCGGACTTTCTTCAATAATTTCAAAATTATAAAAGCTAGCAACAATACAATAACTGAGTTGAAGAGAAAAAGGTCCAAAGAGTTTTCCGAAATACTGCTCAAGGTCAGAAGTAACTGTGAGCGGCGAGCGCATCTACCGTTTTTTTGGACAAATTAGCGATGGGCGCTCGCGTTATAATTAGTATAATTCGGGACCAAGATCTGATGGCACGTACCGCGAAGTGTCATTTGCTTCGTCTGCGCGAGATCTATCGATATCTCTAATAATATTTCTAAGATAACTTACTTAGACAGCCGAAAAAAATAAAAATTTAAATAATCTCTCTAAACCTGTAGTCTATACATATCTTTTTTGTCCTTATTGTTGTTTTCTGCAAGTTTCAAGTGTTTGTAAGACAACATCTGCAAAAATCAATTAGTGTCTGTCAGTTTGTTTATCCAAAATTCAAGCAAAAATGGCTAGGAATATTTTAATGAAATTTGTTACAATGATAGAGTAAAACCAGAGATCCAACGTAGGCTATATGACATCACAAAAATTTAATTCTAAAGGAGTGTTCGGTTAAAACTGTTTACCAAAATATATAATATCACTCTTGTTTATAATAACAAAACAAACCTTTTTTGCTGTGCATTTTTTTCATTTGGCTGAACAACCCAAAATACGAGTGGGGGCTTATTTTGGAAATATCTTCTTTATTATTGACTTTACAGCAAAAACGTATATGATAAAAAATATTTTTAATAAGAAAAATAATCATTTTAGGGTTTTGTAGGTATGACCAAAAACCCTTATACCGTCATTTTGTCGTCTGTCTGTCTGTCTGTCTGTCAGTCTGTCTGTCTGTCTGTCTTTCTGAAATTGTAGCCAAACGGCTAAACCTAGAGAGTTGAAATTTGGCATGCTTATACAACTCTTTGACCCGCACATAGAAAAAATACTAAAACATCTAAAAAACATATCCTCCGAAAAATATAAACAAATATGTGCTCATCGAAAAAAAAAATATTTTTTTAAAATTCTGAGTAGGGTATCAAATGAGAGCCCTTAGTACGTGGATTAACGATCAAAATTTTATTTTTGCAAAATAAATTATTTTGATGAGAATTTGCCAAAATTGTGCAAAAAAATTTTTGTCCCACACCCTGTAGCCCAGATGGTTTAAACTAAAAATCTGAAAAAATTGTAAGTAATATACATTGGTGTGAACCGGAATAGTACAACAGGAATTTTTGATCAGATTATGTTTTCGGAAAAAAACGCATTTTTTGTGTTTTTAACTAAAATATGTTAACTATTTAATACGCTATGCAACACACCAGATCAGCAGCCCTGGTGGCGTGGTTGGATTTGTTGTACGCTTAATAATGTAACTTAACTTGCAAACTAGGGTTCGAATCCTGTTAATTTTATTTTTTTTGTTTTTTTTGCATTTTTATTTTGTTTAAATTATTTTATTAAAATTCTAGTTATATTTTGGTAAATGTTGCATTTAATTTTTAAAAGCGTAAATTTAATAACCAGTGGAAAGTGTTGAAATTATAATTTAATTCTATGTTTGACGAAATCAGAGAGCGGGGCTTATGATTTAAGCAACCAATGGAAGCCATAGGCGCAATTTTCAAAATCTTAATGAACCTTGCTATATAAAAAAAATACTGCATATATTTAGAAACTTAAATAATGGTATTAGGCATTCGAATTAAAATTCATAAAAAAATATTTTGACATAAAATTTGTTTTGGCATCCTAGATAATCATCATTCAGTTACTAAATACCTGCAAAACCCAGAAATGTGTGAAAATTCACACTTCACATAAATTTTTTGTTATATGCAATTTTCGATTGGATGAATATTTGGGGAGTTACGAGGGCACACCCTAAAAGTAAAATCTTCATATATCTTACTTATTATTTGCTTCACAGCAAAATTATATATAAACCCTCTCTATGTTATTAAAACTGAATTTCCCAAATGAAATAAGTATTTATTTTAATAAAAATTGCAACTTATATCCTCTTATTTTAAATTCTCGTGTTATAAGAAGCTTCGGAAAGTATTAGCTGTAGAAAACTTAAAAGAAACATGACACAAAAACACGTGAAAACTATCTTAAACATATCAAAAAACTAACAAAACTATCATCAACATCCGGTTCCGGTTTTTCTATGACAAGAAAACTTTTCACCACATCCGTTTGATAGAGAAACTCAAATAGAAAACTTCAGTTTTATTCTTAATAAATTTAAACAATGTGAATCACGAAAATTTGCCAAATACTTCTATATCTTTAAATCATCCTATATCCTACGTAGAATTGAGGGTGGTGATTTCCACACATACACCTGTGTAGTATGTGTTGCATGTATCACAGAAATCATAGTTTCCCAAACTCTTTTGCCCCTTAGACCACTTGCCGATTTTCTTGTTTTCCTGCCTGCCTAATATTGAATTTTCCTGAACTTATTAACTTCAAATGTGTTTTTGACAACTGACACAGTGCTGCTCACTTTGATAGTTTTTTTTTGAAAAACTCGTTGGAAAAACGAGTTGGAAGTTATTAGGGTTTTGTAGGTATGACCAAAAAACCCTTATACCGTCATTTTGTCGTCTGTCTGTCTGTCTGTCTGTATGTCTGTCTGTCTGTCTGTCTGTCTGTCTGTCTGTCTGTCTGTCTGTCTGTCTGTCTGTCTGTCTGTCTGTCTGTCTGTCTGTTCGGTAAAAATTGTAGCCAAACGGCTAAACCTAGAGAGTTGAAATTTGGCATGCTTATACAACTCTTCGACCCGCACATAGGAAAAATACTAAAACATCTAAAAAACATATCCCACTAAAAATATAAACAAATATGTGCTCATCGAAAAAAAAAATATTTTTTTAAAATTCTGAGTAGGGTATCCAATGAAAGCCCTTGGTACGTGGATTAACGTTCAAATTTTAATTTTTGCAAAATAAATTATTTTGAAGCGATTTTTGCCAAAATTGTGCAAAAAAATTTTGTCCCACACCCTGTAGCCCAGATGGTTTAAACTAAAAATCTGAAAAAATTCTAAGTAATGTACATTGGTGTGAACCGGAATAGTACAACAGGAATTTTTGATCAGATTATGTTTTTGGAACAAAAAGCATTTTTTGTGTTTTTTTGCTAATAATGTTATAGTTATATAGTTATATAGACGCTAAACAGTAACGTGTTTCTTGGTGCAGTGTCTAAGATACTTGTATTCTGCCCGAGAAATTGAGTTCGAATCCTACGAGAGGAGACAATATTATTTTTTAATTTTTTTTTGCATTTTTATATTGTTTAAATTATTTTTTCAAAATTCTAGTTATATTTTGGCAATTGTTGCATTTAATTTTTAAAAGCATAAATTTAATAACCAGTGTACACGAATGAGTTTCGTGTACACAATGTACACGAAATCAAAGGGGAGGAGCTATGACTAAAAACAACCAATGGAAGCCATAGGCGCAATTTTCAAAATCTTAATGAACCTTGATATATATAAAAAAAATACTGCACATCTTTAGAAACTTAAATAATGGTAATAGGCATTCGAATTAAAATTCATAAAAAAATATTTTGACATAAAATTTGTTTTGGCATCCCAAATAATCATCATTCACTTAATAAATACCTGCAAAACCCTGACATGTGTGAAAATTCACACTTTACATAAATTTTTTTTAAATATATTTTCATGCACCGGGAGTTGAATATGGTACCTTATGCACAATTAGCTACACAATAAACCAATGCGCTACATTCGGCAGTGTAGCCAATAGTAGAAATTCAGTTTCCACTGAAAGAGTAAATCATATCTACTAAAATTCTACTTACCAGTAGAGGGGACAGGAAATATTGGAGCAAATTTGGGGGGGGGCAAATATTTGAGGAGGGCACCATTTTTTTATCTTATCATTTTAATATTTTATTAAAAGATAGGTGAAAAAAAGTGATGACCTAAAAAAAAGTTCTCACTTCTAAAATATAAGTGATGAACTCCTTGAAAAACAAATCCTTGTTGCGTACACATTTTTCTCCAACCATTTCTGGGAGGAGGCAGAGCAATTTTTGGGGGTGGACAGTCCCCCTGGATCTCCTGCTAGCGCCGCCACTGCTTCCTTAGCTTTTAATAAGGGACAAAGAGTTGAAATAAAAATTCGAAATTTTGAAATTTTTGATTCACAATTGAAAAACTCAAAGCATATAAAAATACAATAAAAACATACAGCTACAAAAATTAATAAATTATATTAATTTTTAACATAATTAACCTTTAATTAGAAAATTGTAAGATGGTTTTTATTTTAAAATATTTTTAATACCATCCATTTCAAATTCACTGCATTCATAAATTTTCTTAATTTATTTTATTTTATTTATTTTTTTTCTAATACATTATATACTCTGTTCAAAATCAAGAAGTAGTAAGGACAAAAACAACGATATACAAAACCATAGTCCAAACTATTATGACATACGGAGCAGAGCACTGGGTTATGAATAAAATGATTCGAAATAAAATCACGGTTATGGAAATGGAATACTGGATGTCGTAGGGTCACAAGAATAGATAAGATCAGAAATGAAGGAATAAAAAGAAGAATGGATTTAGAAGAGCAAATGAAGGAAGATGAATAAATAGAGTCACAGACTGGAGCAATAGGACGAAGAAAAAGAGGTAAACTAAGAAGATCGTGGCGGGATGAAATAGATGAAACCATGGAGAACAGAGACCTGGAACAGTCTGAATTGTGAACTAGCTGGTTCAAATCCCCGTTGGAGATATTATTCGGGCGAAAATACCGTGTGATCATAATTTCTTGTCAGTTACATAACAGTAAACAATGAGCTTAAAAATATCAAAACTGTATTCTATCGCATATATCAAAATTCCAATTTAACAAAGAACCAATCAGATTTCCTTGTTTGTTGATAACTTCATGTTGTTCGTTAACTCATTGGCGTGTAGTGTTCATTTCATAATTAATTGGTTTTTGTTAAGATATATTATTGTTTTTTTTTTTTCGTTATTATTGTTGTTGTTGATATTATTGTTATTAAGATTGTAATTGGAAGACGATTTTTGACCGAGGTTAGCTCTTAGAGGTAAGTGAAATATTGAACATACATTACCCAGTGGCGGCTGAGACAGGGAGGCGCTGGGACAGTGACCTCCTAAAAATTTTTAGTAAAAAAGTTAAATTTAATACTTTATTTATACTTCTTTAAAATTGCATTAAAGTAGCTAGATATATCTGCATATTTTTATTTTTATTATTTCTTATTCAAAGATTTTTCATATAAATGTTAGATTTAAAAAATTTAAATCAAGACAACTCTTCCGAGCGTTGTTGGACACTCCACGGAGTGTCCAAAGATACAGCGTTGCCACATGCAATATCTAATGTTCTTATCTACATATGTAGCAAACATTTCCTAGTAACGGCAACAGCGGCGAAGGTTAGTGTTGCATGTATTAGTGAATTACGGGTGGTGTCCCGTAGCTTAGTTCGGTCGTTGTGATTTGTGACAAGTACTTAAACGTGAAAATGAATCGAATGAAGCACGTTAGTTTTATTAAAATATACTGTATATTTTAATACAACTAACGTGCTTAACTATGAAACAAAATTATTAATAAAAAATCAGCTGTGGCCACCACAGGACCGACCGCCATTATAAAGTACTTGTATAAAATATATTCTAGCAGCAGAGTAGAAATAACTTGGCCTAATATTTTCTAACAGAGATATTATTTATCATGACCATGGAAACGTTACATATAAGTATGAAAATTTGAGACTGAAAAAATGTTACAAAAATTTACGACAAATTTTTCGACATTTTTCGTTTCATTAAAAAACATCTCAAATAAAAGTTATTAGTTATTGCATTTATAGCAACTTTTGTTAAATACATTTTTTCGAAATATTTTTCCTTTGCTAAATATTCGCAAGAATCTTAAAATCGACACGAGTAAACTCCCAACTTTTTAGTCAACCGATTTTTACCAAAAGTTGAAGTTTAGTGAAAAATAATATTTAAATAATGGGTGTTTTTTTTAGAGGTATAGAACTTTAAATTGCAATAAAACAACGATGGATTATTCGATTGACATGAATTTTTTTTTATTCGAAAGATAATCTTGTGGCATTACATTTTAAATATGATTTCTGGCATATGACCGCCACGGCTGGCTCGGATGTAGTCCAATCTGGACGTCCAATTTTCGATGACTTTTTCCAACATTTGTGGCCGTATATCGGCAATAACACGGCGAATGTTGTCTTCCAAATGGTCAAGCGTTTGTGGCTTATCCGCATAGACCAATGACTTTACATAGCCCCACAGAAAGTAGTCCAGCGGTGTTAAATCACAAGATCTTGGAGGCCAATTCACAGGTCCAAAACGTGAAATTAGGCGGTCACCAAACGTGTCTTTCAATAAATCGATTGTGGCACGAGCTGTGTGACATGTTGCGCCGTCTTGTTGGAACCACAGCTCCTGGACATCATGGCTGTTCAATTCAGGAATGAAAAAGTTAGTAATCATGGCTCTATACCGATCACCATTGACTGTAACGTTCTGGCCATCAGTACGCTCTACAGTACCAATAGCTTCTTCTGTACGCACCGTACGGCGTCTCTGGGGATGCGAGTTATCAATAAGAGTAAACGTGGTGCGAAAACGTTCCATGGTTAATCAAATTAACTGCTCTGATGGACGATTTTGTCGACGATAAAATGGACGTAGTGCGCGATACGTATTCCGCACAGAACCATTATTTTCGAAATAAAATTGCACTATTTGCAAGCGTTGTTCAGGCGTGAGTCTATTCATGATGAATTGCCAAACCAAACTGAGAATAATTCACTTGACAGCTGTTAAATCGGTCGCCATCTTGAACAGTAATGCCAACTTAAAGTTCTATACCTCTAAAAAAAACACCCGTTACAAGTTGGTTGTGTGGATGTGATAAATAAAATGTTTTTTTTTTTGTTTCCTGTGTTTGATTTGTTCATCAGACGCATATGAAATAAAGACAGTAAATAGTGTTAAAGATATTAAACATTGCAAAGATAAAGTTCTTAAACATAATGTGTCTCATAAACATATGCATTATTCGGTCAATTTTGCCATGCTAGGATCGGTAAATATACGATTTCAACTTGATACTGCGTATAAACTTTCAATTAAAGAACATAACTAAAAGGTTAAATCTAATATTTAAATACATGTGAATATGTGTAGGTATCTGCTTAATTAATAACCCAAATATGTTATGTTTCTGACTACAAAGCATTGTCTTAATAATATTGCAATTTTAATAATAATAATAATAATAATAATAGAAGTAATAACTACAAAAATGATAATAATAATATTATTGACCATAAATCTTAATAAAAGTGCCAGATTTGTCAGTTTTTCTAGTTGCAGAACATATTTTCAGGTATTTTTTATTTATTTACTTTTTTCTCGTATAACTATATTTTAATAGATATATATGGGAAAAAAGTGTCCCCCCAAATATTTTACTCACCAGCCGCTACTGACATTACCAATATAAAAATCGAATCTACGTCTATGTGTGCATGGTCCTTGGAAATAAAAATGATAACAAAATGTTTCTGTCAACTATTGCATAACTGACAAGAAATTATGACCGCTCTGTACTATGTTAACATTACTCCCATTTTCACAATCATTAACCCCTCTTTCAGGTGCTTGCCCCCTGGCATCGGTGATTAGCCTCGTTGCTGAAATAGTCCGATGTAAAATAAATAAAATTAAAAAAAAAGTACCTACACAATATTAAATAAAATATACGCACACATAGAAATAGAATTATATATTGAACTACGGCTATGCGTATCTCATTAGAATCAGATTAATCCATTAATTACCTAAGCCCGTCTTCACTCAATCGATTACGTATTTAACTTTAAATTCATTTGAGGAAAAAGGCATTTAACTTCTAACTACGTTAGATGAGGCAGAATTAAAATAGATAGAGTACGTTTACAAAGATAGAATTTTGTTAAAATCGGTTCAAGTACAAATTATATAATCTATGTAATCTACCAGATTTTCAATATTAGATTTTTTTTTTTTTTTTTAAAAAGATTCTTTATTTACTAATTGTGTTACAAAATAAAATCATAACTTAATCTATTTTACAAAGTTTTAAGAATGCAGTGGCAAGGTGTTGGGGATTGGTTGGATCTTGTTTGTCTTATAGTTTGTTGTTGAACATGTCTCTTCTTACGGAAGGTGGAATAATTCTTCGCCTGTCGTTCACCAGTTGGATATATTCACGTGTATCTACATATTCGGGGTATTTTTCGAATATATATTCTAAATGTAGACCCATCAGCCATATGGCTGAATTATTTATGTCTGAAGTTCCGTAGTCGAAGTCGGGGAGTAGAAATGTATTTGATGAAAAGGATCTTCGGTGTTGCCCAGTAACTATGGATAAGAGGTCTGTTGTCACCTGCCAAATTTGCCTTATCAGACGGCATATAGAGATTCTGTGGCAAGAGTCGTCAACTTGATTAGGGCAGAGATCACATAATGGATCGGTACGTCTGTTTGTCCTGTGGAGTCTTTCATTAGTGGGAAATATGTTATGGACTATTTCTAGCCATATACATCTTTGTTTTTGGGAAAGTATTTTTGAGTTTATGTTTTTCCATATTTTCTGCCAGTTATTGCGTGGGTTTAAAGTTTGGATTTTTGGTGGGGGTATATGGTTCGACATAGCTTTGTAAATGTCTTTTTGATTCAGGCTTTCATGTAGATTGATAGGTAAGTATGCTATTTCTTCGATGAGATATTTTATATGGTACAGTTCTTTAGGTAATTGTTTAGTATACGGTGGGTTTTGTAAGCTGGCTTTGTTTAGATATTTATTGATAAAAAATTTGCAGAAATCGTCACCTTCTCCGTGCAGGTGCGTGTTGGTTCGTTTTATTAACAATGCGTTTGATTTATATTCTATATTAATTATATTTAGCCCACCTTTTAATTTTGTCAGTGTTGTCTGAAGCCGGGGTATTCTTATATTCTTCTTGTACCACAAGAACCATCCTACTGAAGATATTATTTTGGTACGGAATTTTTTTGGCAGTGGTAGTGTTTGAGCCATATACCAAACTTTAGAAAGCGCATAGGTGTTGATGAAAAAAGCTCTTTGGATAATGTTCAAGTTTCTCTGTTTGTTTGAGAGAAGGAAAGCTTGTACCATATTTGTTGTCTTCTGCCAATTCTCGTTGACAGTCTCCTTGGTTGTTTTGTGGAATTGTATTCCTAGAATTTTGATGGATTCAGCTTCTGTCATCCAGGAATGTTGGCAGTTTGTTGAACGGTTGATAGTCATGAATTTGGTTTTTGACGTGTTTAATTTCATACCAGAGCAGAGGGTGTATTTATCTAGTTCTTCTTTTATTTTACTTATGTTGTTCGGTTGTGTAATTATCGTAACGTCGTCAGCATGAGCTCTAATTATGGTCTCAGTGTTTTCTAGTGCAGAAGCTAATTTTCTTATTAGTGGTTCTATAGCAATGGTGAATAGTACCATTGATAATGGACAACCTTGGCGTACCGATCTGTTAATTGGAATTTTAGCACACTGTTTGTTATTGACTATGAGGTTTGATTTTGTGTTGGTCAGGCAGTTCATTATGAGAGTGGTTAGTTCTTTTTTTAAATTTATGTGATCGAGGATTCTTTTTATGTGTGCGTGGGAGACTCTGTCAAACGCGTGGTCAAAATCAAGCGATATGCAAACTATTTCTTTTTTGTTTTGGTTGGCTTCGGCTATTTTGTCACGCAGTGCGTTGGTGTTATTAATTATACACGATCCAGGTAATCCACAGCTTTGGCGATTGCTTATAATACAAGGTAGAACTTGTGTTATTCTTTGTTTTAGGCATCGCATTAATAATTTGTAGTCTACATTTAACAGTGAAATTGGTCGTAAGTCCTTTATGGTTTGAGTCTGTTTACTTTTTGGTAAGAGAATAATGTTACCGTCTTTAAATTCATCAGGAATTTTTTTGTTCGTAATGGCTTCGTTCATTATTTTTGTTAGATCTCCTTTTATTACGTCCCATATTTTAATATATAGTTCTCTTGAGAACCCATCGGGGCCAGGGGATTTTCTAGATGGACTATTTTTGAGATGTTTGTGTAATTCTTCTTCCGTTATTGTTGCTGTAATTGTCGATTGTTGGTTCAAAGTAAGTGTTGGCAATGTTAAAAGATAGTTTTCGAGATTTGAGGTTTCGTTTTCTTCGTAGAGTTGTTTGAAAAAGTTACTGACGAATTCATTAATTTCTTCTGCGTTAGTTAAGGTTGTATTATTGTTATTTAAAATTTTCTTTATTGTTTGGCTGTTTTTTCGTTTTTCTAATTTTATGATTTGGTAGAGTGAGGTTTCTTCATTTATTATGTAATTTTTGTCCGCGTAGTTTTTTATTTGGTTTAAGTTGTTATTGTGGGTTTTGAGAAGTTTTGCTTTGATCATTTTGATATTGATAAAATTTTCTTCGGCTGCGGGATTATTTCTGTATAATCTATGTAATAAACTGTTTAAAAAATCTCGAGTATTGTTGATTTCGTTGTAGAATTCCTTGGTCTGCCACTTTAAAAAATTTTTTAAGCGAGGTTTTACGAATTTTATCCACCATGTTATGGTGTTGATGAATTTATGCTTGTGATTTTGCCAGTATTTATATTTTGATCGAAATATGTCTAGGTCGAATTTATTGGAGGTGAGGAAATGATGGTTTACTTTCCATGTGTGACCCCTAGGTATAAAAGGGCGGTTACCAAGGCGGATTCTGCATATGATACCGTTATGGTCTGAGATTTCTGTAATGATCATTTGTGCGAATCTCATTTCATTTTTCAGGTTTGGCGATGTGTAGATCCTATCTATCCTTGAAGCTGAATTTACTCTATAGTATGTATAGCCAGTTTCTCCGGGTTTTAAATGTTTCCAAATATCTATTAAATTAAGACCTTGTGCCAATAGTTTGAGACTGTGGCAGTAGTTGAAATTGTTGAGAGCATCATCCTGTGAAAGGACACAGTTAAAATCGCCAGCAAAAATAAGGTTGTCTGCAGGTAGGTCGAATAGTGGAGTGATAGTTTGGGAGAAAAAAATATCTCTCTGGTTTTTTGCTTGCGTTCCGGACGGTGCATATATATTAATGATTTTTGTACTCCCCACTGTGACAGCAATTCCTCTAGAGTCGTTTGTTTTAATTTCGTTGCGGTAAGAAATACCTTCCCTTATTGCTATGGCCGTTCCCAGACTGTTGTCAACGTTGGTTATTACGTTGAACCCAGGGAGTGAGAGATCGGGCATTGTGACTTCTTGGAACAGCGCGATGTCGATATCATAATCCCTGAGAAGTTTTTGCAAAAGGTTTAATTTTAATCGCGATGAGATTGAGTTGATGTTGAGCGTGAGTACGGAGGTTAGAGTTATTGAAATGTTGTTGTTCATGGTTGTGATGATTGGTCTTGTTTTGACGATTTTCTGTTTCTTTTGAATTTTTTCTTGGGTGTGTTTTGATTTGAGCTTTGGGATGACACTGACTCATTTTCTGAAATCTCGCTGACATTTTTTTCTTGCTGATCTTGTTCGCAAATTGTTGCGTGTGTGTCCGGTATTTGTGATTCATTGGTGTTTTGTTTATTCGTTTCTGGTATTTGTTGTGGTATGTTATCTTTTTCCTCTATAGCGTTTGTTTGTTCCTGGATACTGGGAGGTTGTTGGTTTTCCTTGTTGATCGCTTTTTTAAACAATTGGTATATATTATTGGACACAGGGAGGACGGTTTTCTCAGATATGTTTTTCTCAAGTATTGGTGCATCTGGCAGTTGAGTGATGGGGTTGTTGTTGATGTTAGTTGATGAGTATGCACTGACTTTATTAGCATAAGAAGTTCTTACGTTTGGGTCGTTGAGATTTTTGAGTTTAGAGTTTAGTTTTAGAGGACAATTTTGAGCAATGTGGTCTGAGTTATTGCAGTGAAAACAGGTTTGAATTTGGTTGGGATAAGTTACAAGGGTTTTTGTCTCGTCAATTATTAAATATGAAGGTATTGGTTTGTTTATTACCATATTAACAATGCGAACGCCACTTAGTACTTGAAATTTTACGTTGTGACTCCATTTTTCGTTTGTGAGTGAGTGGATGACGCCATATTTGGAAAGAGTGTGTTTTAATGTTTCGTTGCTTAGTTCTGGGGGCAAGTCGTAGACTCGGACATCTACTGCTCCATCTGCCATGGTGATGTTAACTGGGAAGAGAATGCCTTCTTCGTTCAGGAACGCAAGATTTTGGTTTGTTGTGCATGCTTCGACTGCGGCTTGTAGGGTGTCCATTTTAATGAAAACTTGTTTATGGATATGGTCTATTTGAATGGTGTTCATAAGCTTGAAATTGATATTTATATTTTCAAAAATCCATTGGTGAATTGCAGGCGGACTTGGTTTTTTCGGAAGAGAACGGAGGTTAATTACAAATGTGTTTGTTCTTTTAATGGGCATGGTGATGATGTGAGATGTAATTGAACGGGATTAGTCTTATTAATTTTAATGAGGCAACTATCTTACCGCACTGTTTTGATATCGCACTGGCACTGATAACGCTGTTAACCTGATCGCTGCCACGAGCGAACTCAGATTAAAATTTAAGTTACCAAATCAGCGTCTCATCACTGCAAATCTCAAGTGAGTACTAGTACTCATTTAAATTGCGTACATTGCTTGTCCTCGTTTTTACTCACGTACAAGTGAGTACTTTTGTACGCACTTTAAATGAGTACTAGTACTCACTTAAAGTGAGTACTAGTACGCGTTTTAAATGGGTAGTGGAAAGGAAGAGACGGTAGTAATACGCACTTATAGTGCGTACATAGGTATAAAACTCTTTTCTTGAGTGACGTCACAATAAAGCTTTAAAATTCAGGAAAAGTAAAAATGTTGATTGAACATCAGAAAAATAGTTTTTAAATTATTATAATCAATAATTTATACACTTTTTTGCCAATTTTCAATGCAATCCTTTTCCAGAATTTATGAAGCTTCATATTTTTCTGTAAATAATAAAATGCGATTAATATTATTTCTTGAATATATTTATTTAAAAAATTTTCAAACCTTTCAGATATTACAACTAAAATAATCATAATGATTAAGTATAAGTATGAACTTGGTTATCATCTAAAATTCAATAAATTATTCTACACAATTTCTACGAATAATAGAAGATAAAAATTATGATTTTCTCCTTAGTTACATTTTGAAACGTATTATTTTAGTATCTAAAATATAATGTAATTGTCTCGGTAATTATGTCGTATAATAGAATCAATGTTAAATCTTTAAACATATCTAGAAGGTACCTGAATTAATCTGAGCGCATTTATTCCTAAAATAATGCAATCATCACATGTGCTATTATTATATCGCATTTAAATTAAAACTGCATATTTGTATAACTAACTTTGAGGCTTCCGAACCTTCTTAAACAAAAACTATGCAAAAATAAATTCTGGCTTCAGCAGCCTCTCAATGCTACATTTCACTTTATTATTATTATTTTTCACTTTTACTTAACTTTAAATTCACTTATTAATCAGCAGATACTTTGGCACTTTTTTTTTTAATTTTTAATTGTCTAATAAATGTTAATATTGTACTATTATTTGGTTGTTTAGTTTTAAAGAGCTTATATGACAGGAAATTTAATATGTTAGGTTAGGTTACTCACATATAACACGTATTAAAAGTACGCATTTAAAATGAGTATTAGTACTCACATATAACGCGTAGTTTTAGTTCCGCTTTAGAAGTGAGTACTTGTACTCGTTTTACGTGAGTGTTTTGAAGTACTCATTTATAACGAGTACTAGTACTCACTTCAAGTGCGTACACTTATCTCCTTCTTCAAAGTGAGTACAAGTACGCACTTTAAATGAGTAATATAAAAAGTACTCATTTAAAAGGAGTACTATTACTCACTAAGATTTGCAGTGATTCTACCAGATTTACTAAAAAATCTTAAGTTGGTAATGCTGACAGTTAAAAACTCATGCTACTTCATTCATTAGCATTTGATAATGAAGCTGCAAATGTGATGCGTACACACCTACCTGTCGCAAACAATATCTAGGGAAATGTAATAGGGTTGCCTAACATCTTCATAATGCACGTGGATACATTACCGCGGTAACATCACAGGCTGTAACTGATCAATGTAGAACAAGAGGAGACATTACCTCAATTTAGACAGCCTCTGCTTCAAGCACAGGCACGTGCAAACAACTCCAAATTACTTTGATGCATCAACAAATAATCGCTGAAATTGTTGCTAAATGTTGAATTTGTTACATTAATACAAATTATGTATTAAACTAGGTTATTACCCGTCACAATGACGGATTTGTAATATAAAAATTTCAATTGTTTGTATGTGTATTTGGTTTTATTTTTTAACGTATCTTCATTTCATCGCCGGTCAGCGAATCACGGGACAGGATATAACCCGTAAGCCAATCATGGGAGAGGGTGTCACCTGTCAGCCAATCAAACGACAGGGTGTCCCCAGTTAGCCAATCACGAGAACCTTGGGAAAAATTGAGGTCATAATGTTATCGATACTACAGACATACACTTACTAATTATATAGTTAGATTATTTATTCATAAACTTTTTAAGATGGGAAAACGATTAATTTTTACTCAGTACATTACATTTATATTGGTAAAACTAAAAATAATTTGAGACGTTATTTTATGCTTACAAAAACCTAGACATTTATGTATGTAATTATATTTGTTGATTCTTAGAGAATAAATCTGCAAAATATTGTTCATATCGGTCAAAGGATATAACAGTATCTAAAGTTTCTTTTTTATGCCTACGAAATCCTAGATATTTCTATATATAATTATATTCGTAGATTTTTAGAAAATAAATCTGCAAAATATTGTCCATATCGGTTAAAAGATATAGGCGTGTCTAGAGTTTCTCTTTTATGCCTACGAAACCCTAAACATTTATATATGTAATTTTATCCGCAGTTTCTTAGAGAATAAATCAGCAAAATATTGTTCATATCGGTCAAAGGATATAGGATTGTCTAGAGTTTCTTGTTAATACCTATGAAATCCTAGACATTTCTATATGTAATTATATTCGTAGATTCTTAGAGAATAAATCTGCCAAATACCTATCAATCAAGAGACCTCAAGAGTCCCCAGTTAGCCAATCACGAGAACCTTTGGAAAAAGGACGTCACAGTGTTACCCAGATCACAAACACACACTAGCAAATTATATATGTACGATTTGATATCGTTAGTGAATATCGTCAATGAATTTAGCATTTTTAATTACGGCTAAGTCAAGAGAATGATTTTACTTGTAACTAGGATAGAAAGATCGCGTACTTAGGGGTACACGGAGAAAATTTAATATTTTACATTATCTTTTTAGGGTTTTGTATGTATGACCATCAATAAACCCTTATACCGTCACTCTTGTGTTTGTGTCTTTGTCTGTGCTATAGACATTGTAGTCAAACGATTGATCATAGAAAGTTGAAATTTGGCATGCTTGTATAACTTTTTGATCCACATATAGGAAAAATATAAAGAGTTCAAAAAAATACACCGAGGGATAAATATAAACAAATATGTATTAAATGAAAAAGTAAACATAATTTTTAAAATTTTGTGTGGAGTATTTTATTTAGTAATACTAATTTTTTTTGGAAAATTTGGGATTTTCGCACAAAAATATCTCAAAAAACTTTTGTCCCCCACGCTATTTCTCAGATGAGTTGATCTAAAAATCTGAACAAGATCTCAATAATATACATTGGTGTGAACCAGAATAGTACAACAGGAATTTTTGATCAGATTATGTTCTCGGAAAATAACGCATTTTTTGTATTTTTAACTAAAATATGTTAAATATTTAATTCGTTATGTAACATAGTAGATAATTAAGCACCTGTAGCGTAGTGAGTAGTGTCCTCGCTTCGTAAATTGCAAACTACAGTTCGATTCCTGTCAATTTTAATTTTGCTGTTTTTTTTTTGCCTTTTTATTTAAATTATTGTTTAAATTATTTTGTCAAAATTTTAGTTATATATTGGTAAATGTTGCATTTATTTTTAAAAGCATAAATTTAATAACCAGTGGGAAGTGTTTAAATTATAATTTAATTCTATGTTTGAATGTATAAGAAATCAGAGGGCGGGGCTTATGATTTAAGCAACCAATGGACGCCATAGGCCCAATTTTCAAAATCGTAATGAACCTTGCTATATAAAAAAAATGCTGCACATAATTAGAAACTTTTTTTTTTTCAGATTTTTAGTTTAAACCATCTGGGCTACAGGGTGTGGGACAAAAAATTTTTTGCACAATTTTGGCAAAAATCGGGTCAAAATAATTTATTTTGCAAAAATAAAATTTTGATCGTTGATCCACGAACTAAGGGCTTTCATTTGATACCCTACTCAGAATTTAAATTATTATTATTTTTTTTTCGATGAGCACATATTTGTTTATATTTTTAGAGGGATATGTTTTTTAGATGTTTTAGTATTTTTCCTATGTGCGGGTCAAAGAGTTGTATAAGCATGCCAAATTTTAACTCTCTAGGTTTAGCCGTTTGGCTACAACTTTTACCGAACAGACAGACAGACAGACAGACGACAAAATGACGGTATAAGGGTTTTTTGGTCATATCTACAAAACCCTAAAAAAGATATAGGGTATATATTAAATTTTCTTCACGTACCCCCAAGTATAGATTTTTATTTTTGACATTAAGTTACATTTTTGCCTCCTGAACGATGAATTTGCAAAAAATGAACATACATTATACAGTAGGTATTATTTCACAATTATTATTTCTTTTTTTTTTTTTTATTTATTATTTTATTGGCCATTAGTCTTTCGACCATACTAACCAATTACAATATATTTAATTACATTATTTTAACAATATAGACTTATTTATATATACATACATATATACATGCACATGCATGCATACATGCACATATACCCACATTTGTTATTACATTTTAAAATTTTAATTAACAATGAACAACCAATAATACATAATTTATAATTTTTAGTAAATTTAATGTTAAATGTTTAATCCGCAATTACTGACAAAATTTGCAATAGATAGGTATGATTTGGAATTAGCAAGTACATTGTTTACATTGTAAGGAGGTAGTAAATTTATCTTACGGTGGTTAATATTTAGTTGAACTCTTTGGTTGCGGTAAAGAGGACATTGAAACAAGATATGATCTAAAGACCCTACCGTACGATTGTCACAAATACAAACTGGTGATCTGTACACCCCTATTCTATTTAAATGTTCGGGATAAGAAGCATGTCCAAAACGCATTCTGCAGATGGTGGTGATTTTTTCACGCGATTGATCAAATTTATAAAACCACGGTTTTTTAGGCAAAACTTTTTGAATCTCTCCGTACGATCTTCCTTTATTTTGAGACCATTCTTGTTGCCATTCTCTTTTCAAATGCTGATGAACAATATTTACTAGATCACAAAGTACTGCTTTGTAGGCTTGACTCATAGAGTTTGGTACCATGTTGGAAGCGGTTTTGGCAAGTTGGTCAGCTTTATCATTTCCGAGAGATATTCCTTCATGTTTATTATTTCTTATTCAAGTGCATTTATTTTAATTTCAGTAGCTACTTTGATAAAGGTTTTAAAAATATTTTTTATGTACTCAGCAACATCTATTTTTTTCTTTTTGTTTAGTTAATTATCTTGTAATAAATTACGACAAATTTGTATGTTTCCTTTTACAGATAATTTGCGTATTCATTTCAATTTTTCCTCCATTCTGATGTCGCGGAAGTAATTTATGTCCGGAATAAGAGCTAACGAGGATGTGTTTAAAAACATGATTGTGGTTACTGAAATTCTCGTTATTCACCACGAGAACCTAATAAATGTTGAATTAAATCTTATTTATAGATATACTGATGTTTATATTGCTCTTTTTAAACACTTTAATGATATATACCGTGTGTTCAACGAAACGCGGAACATAGCAGTTTAACATAGGATTTTAGATAAGTGCGGAAATTGGCTCCCCTGTACATTTTAAAGCAAAAATACAAGAATAAAAAATTGTTTAAAATATGATTTTATTTTAAAAAAATCTTAATTGGATGCCGTAAAATGTCTGTAACTGATATTTAAAAAAAGGTGTTTTGCGTTAAAGTTGAGATAGCTGTGGAAATAAAACATAAAACAAAATAGTAATGTAGTATACCGCTGTTGACTGTTTGGTTCTATTATTTGTCTCATTTTTTAATACGAAACTAAGAGGGAAACTCAATTTTTTGTTTTATATATATATTTTTTATGGTCTTTGCTGCTTTGGCAGTTAGCCAGGATAATTATTATTTTTGAAATATTCCATGCCTGAACGGGATTCGAACCCGAGACCTTAGCAACGCAGAGCACATGTGTTACCACTACGCAACGCCGGTCGGCATGTTTTATATTTAAAATATCATGTTAGGGTGGTAATTCTGAAATGGCACCTTAAAATATTTGACAATTCATAATTGACATTAAATTATATGTCAATTTACTAACACTAATTGTATAAAACACAAATTGAAGTATTTGAAATATATTTTATACAACCAGAACAGAAAATATGAATAGGCGAAAACAATTATATATATATATATATATATATATCTAACTAGCTGAGTACCCGTGCTTCGCTACGGTTTATTGACGGTTTTCCATCATCATGCAATTATTATGTGGTTAAGTCATGGTTCTTTATAGATCACATTGCTGACTCTCTCCTCAGGTGTAGATTCACCCCGTTAGAGGTTCATTAGTGTAAAATTCGTAGCATGTTCTAAACATGTGCACGGGTAACTTTTATAAGCAAAAACCTAGTCGATATCTGTCCTAAGAGATACTGAGGAATCCGTGAAAAAAAATAATTTACTCCTTTTCACCTCACAGGTGTCGAAAAATCCTTTCTTAGTGGGTTCTTACGTTATATCGAGAAATGTACTCTTGGAATTTCTTATTTCTAATAAAAAATTCTTTAGGAATGAAATTTAAAAAACTGTTAGAACACTATCGAAAGATTTTAAAAAGTCACCTATATGCCAGAAAGGAATGTTATAACTCAAGAAGCACAGGAGATATACATGCACATCATGCAAGCTAATTTTCAAGGAATACTAATGTATATAAAGAACAATGAAAACGACATACTAAGGCACAGTCAGATTCATAAGTACAACACTAGGAACAGAGAACTTTTTACCATTCCTAGGCATAGATATAGTGCATCTAGAAATCTACCCTTAATTGCAGGTATCGGTCTCTATAATGCTCTGCCAGCTGTGCTCAGAAATAGCAGCGATCTCAAATTCAAAAGAGGCCTAAAAAACATACTGCTTGAAGGAGCGTTTTATAGCGTCTCTGAATTTGTAGATACGATAAATGCTTATACTTAATGTAAAATTTTGAAACATATTACTGTTTGACCTAAGTTACTGTATATTAAATGTACAATCAGCTTTAATAAAAATGATTTGATTTGATTTATAAAGGGTTCGATGCTTACGTTATGGAAGGAATATGTTCCCGGAATCCCATGTATCTAATCAAAAATATACCTATTTACCCATTTAGAGATAAAAAAAAACGTTTAAAAGACTTTCTAAAGATTAGAAAAAAAAAAAATTATATACCAAAAAGGAATGTTATAACTCAACAAACAAATAAGTTACGAAACATTATATAAGTCGCTCTGATTTAATGTAGATTCGCCCCGTTAAGTGTTGATTGAAGCAAAATTCTAAATTACATTTTTATACATGCGTACGGGTAACCATAGTAAGTAAAAAGCAAGTTGTTATTTCATTAAGAGATATTAAGAAATCCGTTTTCACCCCCTAGGGGTCGAATTTCGAGAAATCTCTTCTTAGTGGTTGCTTACGTCATGGAAGAAATATAGTCCCCGAATTTCAATTGTCTACTAAAAATTACCAATGTACCAATGAAATTTAGGGAAATATAAAAAATGCAATTTAGGGGTGAAATATAAAAAAAAACACGGTCAAAATGAAATGATCTTGAAACTAATGATATTAAAATGACACCTAAATGCGAAAAAGTTCAACATAGTTATAGTACAACAAAGACAGAAGCTACAAAGGGTTCTATAATTCACCCCGAATCTAGAATCGCCCCTTTAGGGATTGATGATTAGAGCAAAATCCTTAATTTAATTTTTAAACACATATACGGATAACATTGTAAGCAAAATCTAAATCAATATACCATTGGACCTAAGAGATAATGAAGAATCCGAGGAAAAACATTTTCACTTTTCATCCCCTAGGGGTCGAATTTCGATAAATTCCATATAAGAGGGTGCTTTCGACATGGAGGGAATATATTTCCTGAATTTCATATCTCTATATCCAAGGACGTTCTTTCAAATAAAAAATACCAATTTACCCCTTTAGGGATGAAATTTAAAAAACTTTCAAAACGCTTTCTAAATATTTTAAATAGAAAATTATGTACCAAAATGGAATGTTATAACTCAGGTAATACAAAGGATTCTATAATTCACCCCAAATGTAGATTTACCACTTTAGGGGTTGATTAGGGCAAAATCCTGAATTACTGTTTCAAAAATTTGTATGGGTAACCTTTGTAATCAAAAACCAAGTCAATATCTCATTGGTCCTAAGGTATATTGAGAAATCCTTCAAATCACATTTCACCCCTTAGGGCGCGAATTTCGAAAAATTTCTTCTTAGTGGGTGCTTACATCACGGAAGGAATATACTTCCCGAATTTCATGTCTCTATAACCAAGGGAAGTTCTATCGAATATAAATACCCATTTATACCCCCCCCCCCATTTACATTTAGAGGTGAAATTTTAAAAGACTGTCAAAACTATCTCGAGATATTTAAAAAAGACACCGGTGTGCCAAAAATGAATGTTATAACTTAATAAACACAGGAAATACGACGGATTGTATAATTCACCTCGATTATAGATTTACCCCTTTAGAGGTTGATTAGGAAAGAATCCAGAAATAAAATTTTCGACATTTGTATGGTTAATCTTTATAAGCAAAAGCCAAGTCGATATCTTATTGGTACTAAGAGATATTAAGGAATCCTTGATATCACATTTCAGCCCTTAGGGGTTGAATTTCGAAAAATACCGTCTTAGTGGGTACTTACGTCATACAGGGAATATACTTAACGAATTTCATGTATCTTGTCCAGAGGACGTTCTATCGAGTAAAAAATACCCATTTACCCCTTTAGGGGTGAAATTTTTAAAAACTGTCAAAACCATTTCGTGATATTTTAAAAAGACACCGATATACCAAAAAAGGATTGTTATAACTCAATAAACACCGGAAATACGAAGGGTTGTATAATTCACCCCGACTGTAGACCCCTATAGGGGTTGATTCGGCCAACATCCTGAAATAAGTTTTTCGGCATTTGTATGGGTAATCTTTGTAAGCAAAATCCAAGACGATATATTATTGGTCCTAAGAGGTATTGAGGAATCTTTGAAATCACATTTCACCCCTTTTCACTTCTTAGGGGTGGAATTTCGAAAAATCCCGTCTTAGTGGCTGCTTACGTCATGGAAGGAATATACTTCACGAATTTTATTTATCTATGTCCAAGGGATGTTCAATCAAATACAAAATTCCCATTTACCCCTTAAGAGTGAAATTTTAAAAACTGTCAATACAATTTCAAGATATTTTGAAAATACCTATATGCCAAAAGGAATTTTATAACTCAACAAAGACAGGGAATATAATGGGTTGTCCACCACTTTAGGGGTGGATTAGAACAAAATCCTGAAATAAGTTTTTCAACATTTATATGGGTAATCTTTGTAAGAAAAACCAAAACGATATCTTATTGGTCTGTAGAGATATTTAAGAATCCTTGAAATTACATTTCACCCTTTAGGGGTTGAATTTCGAAAAATCCCGTTTTAGTGTATGCTTACCTCATGGAGGGAATATACTTTGCGAATATCATGTATCTATGTCCAAGGGATGTTCTATCAAATAAAAAATATCTTTTTACCTCTTTAGGGGTGAAATTTTGAAAAACTCTCAAAACCATCGAGATATTTTAAAAAGACATCTATATGCCAAATAGGAATTTAATAACTCAACAAACACAGAAAATACGTCGGATTCTATAATTCTCCCTGATTGTAGATTCACCCTTCTAGGGGATGAATAGGACAAAATCCTGAAATAAGTTTTCCAACATTTATATGGATAATATTTATAAGCAAATATGAAGGCAATATATTATTGGACCTGTGAGATATTGAGGAATCCGTGAAAACACAGTTTACCCCATTTCACCCCTTAGGGGTTGAATTTCCAAAAATCATTTCTTAGGGGGTTGTTAAGTCATAACAAGGATATACTCCCCGAATTTTATGTTTCTCTGTCTAGACGACATTCTATCGAAATGAAATACCAAATTACCCGTTTAGGGGTGAAATTTAAAAAAGGTCAATATACTTAAATATTTTAAAAAGACACCTATATGCCTAAAAGAAATGTTATAACACAACAAACACAGAAGATGCGAAGGGTTCCATAATTCACCCTGATTGTAGATTCACCCCTTTAGGGGTTGATTAGTACAATATCCTGAAAAATAAGTTTTTCAACATTTATGTGGGTAGTCTTTGTAAGCAAAAGCAAGGCGATATATTCTTGACCTAAAAGATACTGAGGAATCCGTGAAAACACATTTCACCCCTTTTCACCCCTGACAGGTCGAATTTCAAAAAATCATTTCTTAGGGGGTTCTTGAGTCATAAAAGGGATATACTCCCCGAATTTTATGTTTCTTTATCTAGACGAAATTCTATCGAATAAAAAATACCAATTTACCCCTTTAGGGGTTAAATTTAAAAAAACGGTCAAAACACTTTCTAAATATTCTAAGAAGACACCTATATGCCAAAAAGGAATGTTATAAAACAAAAAAATTAGAAGATGCAAAGGGTTCTATAATTCACCCTGAATGTAGATTCACCCCTTTAGGGGTCAATTAGAACAAAATCCTGAAATAAGTTTTTTAATATTTACATGAGTAATCTTTGTAAGCAAAAACCAAGTCGATATCTTATTGGACCTAAGAGATATTAAGGAAACCGTGAAGCCATATTTTACCCCTTTTAACCCTCTTTTCACCCACTTAGAGGATGAGTTTCGAAAAATCCGTTCTTAGTGGGTGCTTACGTCATGGAGGGAATATACTCGCCGAATTTCATGATTATAGGTTCAGTGGTTTGGGCTGCGCGTTGATTATGAGTAGGTAGCTTAGTTACGATTTTATATATATAGATATGAAACCCACTTTCAAATTGCGCGCGCCTAAATCACGCAGATAACTATTTCATAATATGTATATAAAAGTACATAATATGTTTGTGTTTACAATAAACTTTAAAAAAAGCTTAACAATTATAGATCATGCGTAACTCGTATCCATAAAATTTTACATACATTAAAATTTTATTAGATTTAATTTACGAACTAAATTTCTTGTCACGAGTAGTAATTATGGAGTGAAAACAATTAAGTTTTTATATTGAAATAACTCTCGTTTATTTGATTCGACATTTAAGTTACGTTTTATGAACCATTTAATATATCGATTTCGTTGAAATTGCTCATTAAATATATTTTGTATCCTTAGGTCGTCCTAAAGTAAAAGTTTATTTTATGCTGTTAACAATTCAGCCTTCATGACAAGAATATTTTTAAATTATCACCAAATACCACCAAGGAGATGTTTTACGTAGTCTCCACTTGGAGACAACAACAGTTTGAATACGTAAATTTTTCTCAGATGGTGTTTATTAATTTATTTTTATTGCCATATCTATCATATAGCCTTCTAGGCGTTGAGAACCGGTTATAATAATAATAATTATACCGCTTATAACTGTGATCGTTTTAATTATTGCTAAAATCAGTCAAATTTTATTTTTGTATGATCATATCTCAAAAACTGTAAGAGATAGATACCCATGGCTTACATTTTTGGTACCCTGTGGCAGTGACGGATTATCCCCTTAGACAAAAAAGACATTTGTCTTGTGCCTGTAATTTTCAAGGGCCCGGGAGGTGAAGTCCTTTTTTTTTGCTCTTCACTTAGATTTGGGAGGTAAGGACCTTTTTTAAAAAAACATAGGTTGACGGCATATAGTTGACATAGTTGACGGCCCGTAAATCATAGGTTGAGGGCCCGTAAATCAAAAATATCTTGAGCCCGGCGAAGGCTTAGTCCGCCACTGCCCTGTGGTCCTATTTGGTTTTAGGTGACATTTTGAGACAAATCCTGAATAAAATATTTTTGTGAAAATTTTGATATTTTTGAAAATTTTATGTCGAGAATGGTAAAAGATAAAGACCTGCAGATAAATTTTTTGGAATATTCATTGCTTTTTTATGTAAAAAAATTGGGGCCTTATGAGACGTGCCTATTTTTGATTTAAATTGTTTTGAAATAGACGAATTTTACAAAAAAATTGAAATTCGTGTGATTGTATCTTAAAAACTATAATGTATAGAGACCTGCGGTTGGAATTTTTATAATCCTGATGTTCTAAATGGCCTTTGTCACATTTTGTAGAAAAAAATTTTTGTTCCAATTTTTTTTATTATTTTTCAAAATTTTTAAAAATTCTATTGAAAACGGTAAAAGATAGAGATTGCGGTTTAAACTGTAGAAACCCTTGTGCCTTTTTTAGTCTAGAAAAAAATAATGCCTTAATCACCAATTTTTTTGAATTTATATGACTGGTTAAACCCTTGAAAATGACAAAAAATCAAAAAAATCGTAAGGGGTAACCTTTACGATTTTTTCTAATTTTGACCATTTTCAAAGGTTTTGTTTGACGATTCGTATTTATTCTAAAAGTTAGGTTATTAAGGCCCGATTTTTTTTTAGACTACACAATATACGAAGATTTGTAAAATTCGAACCGCAGTTCTCTATATTTTATTAAGTTCTATATATTTAATTCTCTATATTTTTTGAAATTTCAAAAAAAAAAAGAATGTGAAACTAAACATTTAGCAATAAATATTTTTGAATGGAAGTTTTTTCAAAATGAGTCCTTAAGTCCTTTGGAACCTCAGGATTTCAAAAATTTCAACCGCAGATTTCTATCTCATGTAGATTTTGAGATACGGTCTTTCGAAAATGAAATATTTACAAATTTTCAAAACTGCACGGATCAAAAAGGCGTTAGCTGAGGAGAGCCCTATTTTTTATCTAGGCGGAAAAAAATCTGTAGATTTCAAAAATTCAGACCGCATTTCTTTACATTTTATTGTTCTTAAGTCAGGACATTTAAAATATCAAAAAAAAAAACTAAAAATGTCACAATTTTTTTATTTGGGGGTTATTTTATAATAAGTCCTGAGACCCTATAAATCTCGGGATTTCAAAAATTCCAACCGCAGGTCCTTATCTCATGTAGTTTTTGAGAAACGGTGTTTCGAAAATGTTTGTTAAAACACTTACAATATTTCTCTTATTATTGATTTAAAAATAAAACAAAAATTGTTTATAAGAAGAAAATACATCTTTTTTGTTCGATGTATTTTTTCATTTACATGAATATTTGGGGAGTTACTAGCAGACAACCTAAAACTAAAATATAGATCTATCTCCCTTATTATTGACAACAACAAAATCATATATGACAAAAATAGTTTATAATAAATAAATAAATCTTTCTTTGTGTGTATTTTTTCATTTAGATGAATATTTGGGGAGTTATGGGGAGTTTCTTGTTTCTCAAACTCTTTGGAACTAAATAATCGGAAGTAATTATGAATGGTTTTAGAGTTCTAGGTACCGAATTTTTGTTTTCTTGCCACCTAAAACTACCCCTAAAAATAAAAGTTTGATAAGAGATATAGCCCATAACCTGCTCTGGATTAATTTTAAGGTGTTTTGAAAATCTCGTGAAAACCGGTCCAGCCATTTTGGCGTGATACCCGTATAGACAGACCGACTTTTACATTTATTATACAGATTACTTCATTACTGTTTGAACTTTGTTTATTTATTATTTTTTTATTTATCAAATAAAAAAGATCATTTATAAAATGTCTTTAGGACACCTATATGAATACCTTAATTGCTTTTATCCAATTTTTGAAAATAATATTTTTAATTTACAAAATACGATAATTTTAAATGAAAAGACATTTAAAAATAATAAGTTATTCATCGAGTTTGAAATGGCAGTGAACCATTTTATAAACTGCAGCTAGCAAATAAAAATTGTTACAAACAAAATATAAAATTTTTCAAACATTCAATTTAATATTCATGAAACAAATACGTGTGTTCATAATATCAACAATCGAGTAAACGTTTTTTTTTTCAATCAAACTTTATTTTCTTGTTTGATTAAAAAGTAATTGATACACATGTCATGTCAATAGATTTATTGGTTTGTTACTGAACACAAAAGATAAACAAATTTACAATATACATCTCTATTAAAATCAATCAATATTTGTATAGACTGCCGTTTGTTTGAAAAACTGAACTTAAAATATATTGATTAATATAGAAATTGCCTCCACGGAGATCTATAATATTGAGTTTGTAACGAAAAGGTATCCACACATTTTCTTGTGGTACATAGATACAGTCCCGTAACTAGGCATGTGTAATAGGTGCACAGGCATAAGGCCCAGAATAAAAGGGAGCCGGAAAATAGTCAAGATGGCCGAAAAGTAGTCAAGAGGGCCCAAGTCAGACTGGATTTCCTTTTTATCATCACCTCGATCCATTTTCATTGTTTTAGTGTTTTGTATGTACGACCAAAAAAACCTATATAGTTGAAATTATACATGCATATTTCAACAAACTATCTTTAAATATTAAAAAATCACACTTTTTAACTTTATCATGTAATATTAGCACTCAACCTAATTTTGATTGTATAACTTTTCATAATAACAGGCAGTAATAATGAACAAACTACAAATTGTGCATGTGAAAAAATAACAAAAAAAGATCATACAAATTATCTAGGTTTAATGGTCGGCAACTTTCTTAGTTGGGACCATCACACTGAAAAAATTTGTAGAAGCCTCAGAAAATCAATCTTCATTTTGAAGAAATTAAGATATATTCTACCCTTTAGTAATTTAAAAATATTTTATTTCTCTTTTGTTCAATCCATTTTACAATATGGTTTCTTATACTAGGGTGGGACTCAGTGGCGCACCCAGGGCAGCCCCCCTCTAAGAAGGAAGGAAATAAAAATAAAAACACACAGAAATTTAAAAAATAAGAGATGAGGATCTTTTTTTAGGTCGTCACTTGTATTTTAGAAGTGAGGACCTTTTTTGTTTTAGGTCATCACTTTGTATTTCTGAAGCGAGGACCTTTTTTTTTAGATCATCACTTGAAATTTAGAAGTGTGAACACTGTTCATAATTTAAATAATTGTGTATTTCGCCCCCCCCCCAACAAAAATTCCTGGGTGCGCCACTGGTAAAGAGTTGGGGTAATAAATTAAATTGGAAGAATACATTCTAGGTTTAAAGCACATTGTTTTTAATATATGTTTATGTAAAATATGAATATTATTTATGTAATAATTAGTAGTCCTACCAGTGGCGCACCCAGGAATTTTTGTTGGGGGGGGGGGGCGAAATACACAATTATTTAAATTATGAACAGTGTTCACACTTCTAAATTTCAAGTGATGATCTAAAAAAAAAGGTCCTCACTTCTAAAATACAAGTGACGACCTTTTTTGTTTTAGGTCATCACTTTGTATTTCTGAAGCGAGGACCTTTTTTTTTAGATCATCACTTGAAATTTAGAAGTGTGAACACTGTTCATAATTTAAATAATTGTGTATTTCGCCCCCCCCCCAACAAAAATTCCTGGGTGCGCCACTGGTAGGACTACTAATTATTACATAAATAATATTCATATTTTACATAAACATATATTAAAAACAATGTGCTTTAAACCTAGAATGTATTCTTCCAATTTAATTTATTACCCCAACTCTTTACAAAAATTTATACAAATTCAAACATACCTAATTCAATACTCCAAACTTAACTATGCTACAAGGTTAAAAATAAATATTTTTTCGCTTCCGTATCAACATTATAAGACAAAATCAGAATGCTACTACTTTTTCTACATTACCGTCATTCACAACATTTTTAATAGTTACTTATTTGTCGTTACAAATAATATTGAATTAAATATTATCAATAAAAAAAGCATATTTAAAAAATGAACATCTTCACTTACTGAAATTAAAGAAATATATCAAAAATAACTTTCGGAAATTAAGTCAGATCCAGTGCTCGCACAACTCGAAGTGACCCGAGCAGCACTGCTTTCTGCATCCTGCATATCAAAGAGGTGGCAGAAGATCTGCAGGCGGGAATGGACTCGATTTTCCTTCGATAGGACAAGAGATCCATATACTTGGACCTCTTTTCCTCCAACTTGAGAGAGATATTCTTCTCAGCTGGACATGAGAATTCGATCACAAACATCTATTTGGTCTCGATATTTAGAGGTTATTATTATTATTATTATTATTATTAAAGAAGGGGGGTTTGTAGTCTCGCCAGTACCGTCCAAGTTTGCCCGCAACGTATTCGGCACAGACGAGACACTCTCCTCTTACCTTCACAAGAAGGTCGAGAGAGCTTTTTCCCAACAATCGGTCGCATTCCAAACATTGACGATATGCGACCGATGGGCTCACACCAAATCCAGTAACCGCACATTGCGAAGCGATTCGAGCTGCACAGCTTTTTGCAATCTGCAGACCAGAGATGTAGCAGATGGTTTGCAGCAGAGCCGCAGTAAGGAAAACTTGCGCTAGGGGCAGAGCCGTGTTTTGGCGCCCTTGGCAAATAAAAACAAGGTTCTCACCTCTCAAAATTTAGGTGATGAGCAAAAAAAGGTCCTCGCCTTTGCAATGGCGCCCTTTAGTCAAGCCCGTCAGCGCCCTTTTCCTCCGCCCCCCCCCCCCTTTGCTGCGGCTCTGGTCTGCAGACGGGAATGATCTCGATTTCCCTCTTGAAAACAGCTTCAAGACCACCCAATATACCCAAAATCAAGACTACGAGCTTCACAGAATAACCCGGGTACATTTTTCTTACTCGGACAAGAGGTCCAGGTATAGTTTGTTTCACTATAAGTGGAAGTGACTATCTACTTATGGTCCTAAACACAGTGGGTGGTAATTACAAATAACTCTAATCCCTTATTTGTACCCATAAACTAGCCAGAAATGTATCAGGTATAAATTACATTACACCATGTAATGACACAATTGTAACAAGAAATAAACATAAGATATCATCAAAATAAACTTTATTTTTATTATAAAAACAATTAATTTATAGAACTTATAATTAAATTTAAAACATTACATTTAGTATTTAAAACATTACAATAAAATAAATTTTAAATTAAAAAATGTTTAAGATAAAAAAAAATCTTACAAGTCCAAATCATTCTCTGAATCAGTCTCTAAATTAATGATTATAGTATGTTCTATATCGTATGAAATAAACTCAAAAGGTTGGGTGGATACGTCAAATAAATGTCAAACAAGAGCACCGTCTAATAAAGGTAAACGTATTACAATACTTCATGCAGGTTCGGAAACTGGATGAATACCGAATGCACTCTTGCTTTCTGCGAAAAATAGCAAAGATTCTAGACTCGACTACCATGACGATACCATGGCGGAAATGTTCGAAAACTGGTTCGAAAATAAATTACTCCCGAATATACCGGCTAACAGTTTTATTGTTATGGCACCTAAATAAAGCACCGAATAGTGCAAACAGTAAGAAGGAAATCCAAGACTTTTTATATAAAAATGATATTTACTTTGAAGATAGTAATAAAAAAAATTGTTTAATTAAATTATTAAAAAGTTATAGTTTTTCTAAAGAATATGTTTGCGATAATATTGCTCAATGCAAAGGACACACAGTTTTACGACTACCTCCGTATTATTGTTTATTCAACCCTATTGAACAAATGTGGAGTCAGTTAAAGGCGATAATAAAACGGAATAATGTTTCTCCCACTTTAAACGGCACTGTGATAGAACTTAGAAGTGGAAAATATCCCTGTAGATAGTTGGAAAAATTGTGTAAATCATGTTATTAAAACTGAGGACAGTTATATTCAAATAGAACGTACTATAATCATTAATTTAGAGACTGATTCAGAGAATGATTTGGACTTGTAAGATTTTTTTTTATCTTAAACATTATTTAATTTAAAATTATTTTATTGTAATGTTTTAAATTTAATTATAAGTTCTATAAATTAACTGTTTTTATAATAAAAATAAAGTTTATTTTGATGATATCTTATGTTTATTTCTTGTTACAATTGTGTCATTACATGGTGAAATGTAATGTATACCTGATACATCTCTGGCTAGTTTATGGGTACAAACAAGGGATTAGAGTTATTTGTAATTACCACCCATTGTGTGTAGGACCATAAGTAGATAGTCACTTCAACTTATCGTGAAACCAACTATACCTGGACATCTTGTCCGAGTAAGAAAAATGTACCCGGGTTATTCTGTGAAGCTCGTAGTCTTGATTTTGGGTATATTGGGTGGCCTTGAAGCTGTTTTCAAGAGGGAAGTCGAGATCATTCCCGTCTGCAGACCAGAGTCGCAGAAGGGGGGGGGGCGGAGGAAAAAGGCACTGACGGGCTTGACTAAGGGGCGCCATTGTGAAGGCGAGGACCTTTTTTTTTGCTCGTCACTTGGATTTTTGAAGGTGAGGACCCTTTTTTTTGCTCATCACCTAAATTTTGAGAGGTGAGAACCTTGTTTTTATTTGTCAAGGGCGCCAAAACACGGCTCTGCCCCTAGCGCAAGTTTTCCTTACTGCGGCTCGGCTGCAAACCATCTGCTACATCTCTGGTCTGCAAATTGCAAAAAGCTGTGCAACTCGAATCGCTTCGCAATGTGCGGTTACTGGATTTGGTGTGAGCCCATCGGTCGCATATCGTCAATGTTTGGAATGCGACCGATTGTTGGGAAAAAGCTCTCTCGACCTTCTTGTGAAGGTAAGAGGAGAGTGTTTCGTCTGTGCCGAATACGTTGCGGGCAAACTTGAACGGACTTATTTCTTGTTACAATTGTGTCATTACATGGTGAAATGTAATTTATACCTGATACATCTCTGGCTAGTTTATGGGTACAAACAAGGGATTAGAGTTATTTGTAATTACCACCCATTGTGTGTAGGACCATAAGTAGATAGTCACTTCAACTTATCGTGAAACAAACTATACTTGGTTCTCTTTTCGTCCTCTTGGAGAGTGATATTTTTCTCAGCTGGACAGGATAATTCGATGTCAAAAATGTCTTTTGTCTCGAAATCCAGCAAGACGATGTCCAGGCGCCTTCAAATTATGATTTATTCACGTCGTTTGTTACTCGACAGCGATTGTTAAGCCTACCATGGAAAAGAGAGAATCTTTGCTAGCCATAGCATTTTTTATTTATTTGATAAAATTAACCATTTTCCAAATATTAATTTAATAACCCTTCTAAACTGCAATTTTTAAATTTAAATATTTCTACATTATAAATCATGACAAAATGTACATTAACCAAGGCATTATTTAACATAGATACATGTTAAAACGTGTGTTTTGTCCGTAAAATTCTGCCTATTCAGTACTGTAAAATAAATACATAATAAAATCTAATTTGCGAGCATACACAAGTTTAAATGGTCAGTCTTTTGGTGTAGTGGACGCATGTTAAATTTCTCTGTGAAACAAGGCTAGTTCATTTGATGCAATTACGTATCTCTTCTACAGTCATGCAGCGGCATTCGTGACACTGCTTAAATTAGCGCCGTAACACGTTACGACATTCAGCAGATGTCACACCAGTTCAATGGCGTACAATGAAGTCTTTTTACTTTTAAAAACGTGTTGGTGCATGATGAATCACGTCAAAACAACAATACAGAAGCGTGTTTTAAGATTTAAGATAAAATAGTTTGAAGGGGTACGTTTTATACTAGATATTGTATATTATAAGCAGTTCGCAAAGACAAAAAAGACAATTGTCTTGGGCCCGTAATTTTCAAGGGCCCAACGAACCCTTCCCCTTTCCCCTTCCCTTTGAACGCCTCTGGGTTGAGGGCCCGTAAATCAAAAATGTCTTGGGCCCGGCGAAGGTTTAATCCGCCACTGATTATAAGGTGTCCCGAATTGCTTAAGATTCTGAGTATACGTCTGTAAATCCACATTTTTAAAGCCTGATGTTTTTCGGGCACTTCTGCCATTATCCAGTCTTCCGCACTGTACAGAATAGTGGAGAGTTAGTTAGTTAATTTTTTCACAGCAACTATGGCAATTTACGCCTATTTACGCTATTTACAGCCCATTTTATTGTCTAGAGCACTGGTGCGGGAAAGCATTTTGAGGGGTGCGAGACGATTTATAGAAATTAATAAAAATTTTATAAAAAATCTAGTTTATTTAAATTTTAAATGTTAACAATTATTTTTCAATAAGTATATTTTCTTTCTAATTTTATTACGGTTAAGAAACGCAGAATGCTACATCAATTAATTTGATCAATTTTAAAGAAATATTCATGCGATTTCCTTTTTTTTGCTCTTCACTTTTTATTTTGAACAATTTGACATATAAATATGACTCAACTGAAAAAATCTGAACATATTTTTTATGGGGGTGCGGGAGCTTATTTTCACATTCAAAGGGGTGCTCACCACAAAAAAGGTTGGGAACCACTGGCCTAGAGTATATATTAAAAGATTAAATAATATAATAAATAAATAATTAAAATCTGAAATACATACTCAAAAAAGGAAACCTTGGACAGATAAACACAAATAAATAGGAAAAAAGTCTCAGAGCCGCAGTAAGGAAAACTTGCGCTAGGGGCAAAACTGCGTTTTGGCGCCCTTGGCAAATAAATGTAAGTGATAAGCAAAAACAAGATTCTCACCGCCCAAAATCTAGATGATGAGCAAAAAAAAAGGTCCTCACTTCCCAAATTCCAAGTGAAGAGCAAAAAAAAGGTCATCACTTTCGCAATGTGGCGCCCCTTAGTCAAGCTCATCGGCGCCCTTTTCCTTAGTGCGTTAGGGACCAGCCCCCCTCCGCCTCCCCTTCCTGCGGCTCTGAAAAGTCTGATCGAATAACAGATTCAGCTGCCAGAATTAACGCATAAAACAGTAAGTTCAATTCCCTCAGGAAGAGTATCAACCTGTCCGTGAGTATCCTGTCGTTACCTAAACAAACAGACAGGTCATAGCACAGCTCTCTCATATATCCTTGAACTGTGCTAAAATGTGCAGTGTGTGTACACAGACAAGTCTGTATTACACGTCTCACAAATAGGAGGCTTTTCACCTCGAAGGAGGTGTCCATAAACAGTAGCCTATAGGGAGGGATGTGATGGCGTTTTCCTCCCTGCTTTTAATCCTGCAGAACCAACCCCATGGTTTAACATCTCCCTTAATCTATCTCAACTTCACATTTTGTATGCTGTTCTATTCTTGCTGCCATTTGGCTAACACTAGATATTTCAGATGACTCTTTGCGTCATCTGGTAATATGAAACTCGCATCAATCATAGGTCTGTGGGAGGCGAATTTTGTAGCTATATCATCCGCTTCATTGCCTTTAATACCCGGTATTCAAACAGCTCAACCCCAGGACAGCGGAGAAGAAGTAACATTTTATTATATGTCTCTTCTACTATTCTATATATGTTATTCTTTGACTAGTTTTTCACAGGTCGATCTATTGATACTAATTTAATTTTATATAGCAATTTCGTATTAAAATAAATGGACAAGAGAATACAAGTAGACGCCATTTACACCGATTTTAGCAAGGTTTTCGATATTGTGGCGAGGTTTTATAAGATTGGTGTACATGGTATACTCCTTAACTGGTTTTAATATTACTTGTCTGGTAGACAACAGTGAGTATTAAATGGTTATGAGTCCGACTTCATAGATATTACCTCTGGTGTTCCTCAAGGGTCAAACATAATCTCTTTATTGTTTAATATAATTATAAATGACATGTCTACTTGCATTAAAAATTTAAAATTTATGATATGTAGATGACTAAAAAATCTATAAAAAATATGTACTACCAAGTGACTACAGACATATACATATAAATGTAGAAATGGAAAAATGGCTTTAGAGCATCGCTGGAATAAATGTATTGACGTTAAGGGAGGTTATATTGAAAAATTAAATGTATTTTAAATTGTAATACCAAATCTTTTCTTGTGAGACAGGCAGATCATTCTGTAAAAATTTACTGTGTAGTAGCGTTACTACAAGATAAAATATTATAAAAAGTATAATGACTTTCATTCATGATAGTAACTGACCTTGCTCATAGAGACACATTTAGTTACTATGATCATAGTAACTGAGTTACAGAATTGGTCTGATTGTCTGTTGAGTAACCATCGTAGAAGAAATTAAATAGACATAAACATAGAAATAATAATTTAACCAACCCAACCAAAGTTTTAAAAATAATCTATTGCGAGCAATTTATTTCGCTTTTAAAAATATCTCTATTTTTAAATAAAGTTTTATCATCTTTAATTCTTTCAGCAAGTTAATATAACTCTTTATTTTCACCTCATATTAAAACTTCTTTTTAGAAATCTTTTTAAGCGTTCAACTTTTTTGATCCTTTAATGTCAGACTAAAGCGCATATTCAAAACGATGAGACAATAAAGCGAGTTGTTACAGAATCGTCAGTGAGTTCTCTTTGAAATATTTGAAAGAGAAGCGACACTCTGTTGAACGTAAGTGTCATATTTGAATGTAATACGGAAGTCTACTTTTATAACTATTGACTTCATTATTTTTATCATCATTCAATATTTGTAATATCCTGTTTTATAAAGGATTATTTTTCTTTTGATATATGGTATTTAACGTTATCTATAATGCCCAAATGTCTAGGAAAATATATGAGGTTCTGGGTTTTATAATTTATAAAATATATAATTGTTTTAAATTGAGTTAAATTATCTCACAGTGACTGGCTCTTTGAAAACCTTTTTTGCTCCATGTACCCTATTTATCATATATAAGAAAATTCCCTATTTCCCCCCTTTCCAGGTCTGTCTCAAAAAGTGCATTTCAAATAATAAATAAATATAATAAGTTCCCACGGCCTAGATAGGCATATATGAGTAGTGAAGGTAAGTTCTCCGTTTCTAGACCACCGGTCATAAATATGATAACCACTTGATCAGTGTGACGTTTCAACTGATCCTATTATCCCTGTATAAACTTGTACTCATTGTCAAGTATTAAATACTTGAGACTGAATATGATACGTAAAATAAAAAGTACAATAGAATTCAGTTCATTCAAATAAATTACATGTAGAGAAGATAACGTCCAATACATTAAATGGTCCACAAGAAGCCGAAAGGTTCGAAGTAGGCTTATAAAATATTCCGAACTACACTCGAGAAATTATCGTTTGATTATCACTGATAATGTTTGTAATGACCTACTTTCTGTGTCTAGTGTATTTCTTAGTCTTCCTATTCTTTGCTTTCTGTACGTTCTGATCTCCCAGATCTGCTTCACTTGTCTTGTGTCTTGCAGTCTTTGCATGTGTCCCCACCAGGCCAGTTATCTGTTTTCTATAAATTGTTCTATTGGTTCTATATTGAGTTCTTTCCTTATATCTATATTTATGATTTTATCCATCTTAGTCACCTCCTTTACTCTTCTTAAATACTTCATCTCCAAAACTTGTATTTTACACCTTTCTCTTCTTGAAAGTGTCCAGGTCTCACAACCAAAAGTCAGTACCGGTCTGTATATAGCTTTGAATACATTTATTTTTGTAGTTCTGGTTATTTCTTTCCTATTGATGAGTGTATTCTTTATGTCAAAGTTTTGTTCTCTATTCTTGTATTTATTTCCATTTCTTGTTTTCCATCCTTTCTTATCTCTATTCCTAAGTATTTGAAATTTTTAACCTGTTTAATATAAAAATATAGGTAAATCATATTATATCAAGTTGCGATTTAAGTCGATTTGGAACATATTCCTGCAATTCAACACAATTTTAATAAAAATGCACCATTTTGTTAGAGCAGCGGGTGTCACTTTAATTTGTCTAAAATACATGTTTTTTTTTTCTGTGAATTACTTTTGACCACAGAACATATATAAAAAGAACAGACAGTTCGTAGCAAGCAAAAATAGTACGTCTTACACTGCCCTCAAGCATTGTACCAATGAACTAAACAACAACCGCCAAATTCAAATTCTACTATCTATTTTACGTTGATAATTACCATTATTATTAAAAAATATATATATATATATATATTATTGTATTAAATATACTTTATTATTTATATTATCAAAAGTTTTACAATTAACAAAGAAATACATATATATCTATATATTTAATAATCCATATAATATAACATATAAATAAGGAATTTAAATAAATAAATCTAAATAAATGGTGTAAGCTATTTATTTTTTAAACATAAAATTATACACAACATTAAATATTATTTTATACACAACTTTATAATTACTTATTACAAAAACTATATTAATAAAATTGGAGGCTATACTTGTTTTTTTATTTTTTCGGCTTCATATTTGATTCACATACACATTTAAAATGATTATAAGACAATATCCGCAAAAAATCAATGTTTGTCCGTCTTCCCGAGATGTACAATGTATATATCAAATACAGTATAAGATGACCAAAATTGGAAATAAAACTCTGTTATTTGAACCAAGTATTTGAAAATTAACAAGCTTAAATGCGTATTTCTTCAACCCCAACTGTCATGTGTTTGACAGCTATCGCTGCTGATCGACAGCTAGAACACGAAGTTTCTGATCGTTTGAAGTCGGGTGTATTCGTAATTTATTTTGCACTCTTCTGCCATCTATCATTGACCCATAGAACTAAAACACTAGCCAAGGTCATTATATGCTAGTGACACCCGGGTGCTTTTGCATATGCAAAACTATTTTCGCGCCGTTTGTTAATTAGTTGCCTAGCAACCGCTTATTCAGAAATAAAAACAAAAAAAGGATCAGGATATTACTTTCGTTAATCCCATTTTTTTTTTTAAGGTAATGTATACCATATTTTCGGTCGGAGGGACTAATACATTATCAGCAATTGAATCTTATTCAGTCATCCGGTTTGCAGCATGGTTCGGTTACATCTGGTGAGTGCGGTAGCACCACACATATGTGAAAACTTCCATTTAAAGTCGTGTGATGATACCATCCTTTCAAATCTGATCAGCATAATCCGCACCTCTAGAAACACACATAAGTGTGACATAAGAACAGTTCAAATAATTATTGTTTATAATTATTCAGTATTTAACCTCTTTAACAAGCATAAACTATATAAATAAATCTGTATAGCAATATCTATTTGTAACCAGAGTATAAAATTAATGTAACACCGATTATCTTTAAAGTAAAACAGCTATAAATATGTCGCATACATGAAGTGACAGCGAGATTAAATAATTTATAGCAGAGCTGTTACTTTTGTTGAATTTAGCCCACGCCGCTGTTTTATTTCAGACAATAAAAACGAAATTGAAGTGAAAGTGCATAGTTAATAGTCGTAAACCTTTAACGGCTTGAAAAATAAGTCTGCAAGAGTTATGAAACTAGGGGTATAAACCACACGCCACTTTCGTTCAAGCTACACTAATATCTTGGTTAATTTGAGATTTGAGATTTGATGACGCGAAAATATGATTTAGTTTTTCTTGCTTGAATTATTTTTAAGGTAATTACAGGATAATTTAAATTATATTTATGCCTCACGGCAAATAATTTTTGTTTTTTATTATATTATCTACCATTTAGCTGTCGTCGCCTAACTTATTTTTGATATTTTGATTGTAAAATACTGAAATGACATCGAGACGGTATGGCCACATGTTCAAAAAGTTTTGGGGGTACTGGGGGCACTGTCAATCGAGATGACTTTTGACTACATTCACCAAGATCGCCATCTTAGTCTGTTAAAGGTCAGGTCTTTCTATGTATGTTGTCTACCAATAATTTTTGGATGTTCGATTAGCTCAGGTAAAATTTTTACTAACACATACTTTGTCCGATGGAAGCCGTTTCTGTACAGAGGTACAAAAAAAGACATCGGAAAGTTTCGAGGTAAAAAAAAGAAGACGAAAGAAAAAAAAATCTAAAATAGCTGAGGAGCAAAAAAAAAAAACGGCAATGGCTACGTGGACCACATGAATACATCTTCTGAGCAGGATCTATCCCGCGAACCATAGTTTGGTTACGCCTGTTTAGCCGATACTAGTGTTTCTTTCTCGAGAAAAAGTTTTAATTCTCATTTTTCATTTCTCGAGAAATGTAAAATTTTCTCGACGCCACGTTAAACGCATTGTGCTTTCAAAAAACTATTTAAAAAAATACATTGTTTAGTGAGTCACTGATTATAATTTAATTTTGATAAAATTCTGTCTTCTGTCTCCCGCAACGCAACTGTGGCAACAGACAAGAAGCGATTTATAATATTTAGTTAATTAGCATTTATTGTTTCAATATTTTATTTTAATTTAGTGTATTATTTATCATAATCAATTACATTTCATTTTTTGTTCAGTTTAAAACTGTTGTGTAAAAGATTACCTACAAGTTAAATAAAATAATTATTACTATTATTAGTAATTTCTAAATTATTTGAAAATTTCTCTATAAATATGTATTTTGAATTAATATGCAATTACGTGTCGTTTTCATAATAATTTTTAAAGCCTCGTTATCCATTTGTTCTAATGTTGTTTAAATTAATACTTTTGTACTTTAAAGTTAATAATTTAACATGTTTTTATCCTCTACAATTTACAACATTAAAAAAGATATATATTCTAATACTTATTTTTCTCGAGATTTCTCGAGAATTGTCGAGAAAATAAGTCTAATTTTTCATTTCTCGAGAAATTAAAAATGTTGAGAAATCAGAAACACTATCCGATACCTACATTTTTTGAAAGGTCACAGTCAGTGTTTAATTTTTCTTGCCAGATCTTTTTGGTCATTCTGTTCTTTTTCATTCTTATGACGTGTCATATCCGCTTTAATCATCTATCTCTCATTTCTTGAATGTTACTTGGTTTTGAATACAGTTCTTAGATGTGATATTCTTCCGGTTTTCCATTAATTTAAATAGGACCAAAGATTCAAATGGGACATTTTTAAAAAAAACTTAAGGTCCAATAAGGTTAGAGGTCCATATAAGGTCCATGTTTCGGAGCCATACGTATCTATGTGGCTTTGTCTAGTGTAGTTGTTTAGAATAATAAAAAGAAGTTCTGTAAATGACAATTAAGGTCATGAGGGAAGAAGTCCTCGCAAAAGATGGAAAGTTCAACTAATCTAAGATCTAACAAGGAATGATATAGAAGTTATCTGGAAAGATTTGACAAGCTGAGGCCAACGGAGTGGCCGAGCTCGTTAAATCGTAGTTTTGACTTGCAACAACAGTCTGAATTGTGAGGTTGCTAGTTCAAGTCCCTGCTGGTGACATTATTCGGACGAGAATAATATGTTTACATTATTCTCATTTCACTGTCATTCACCCCTCATCCAGGTGCAGGGAGCTCGCCCCTTGGCATCGGCGATTAGCCTCGTCGCAGAAATAGGCCGATGTAAAATAAATTAAAAAATTAAATTAAATTAAAAAAAACAAGCTGGAGTTTATAAGTTTAAGGCCACAAGTCAGACTGATTGACAGTTACTTAGGAGAGAGAGAGAGATAGAGAGAGAAAGAGAGATTTATTGGTCAGTAAATTAAAAATATTGACTTTTATTATTCTTCAATGTATTGAATAGAACTAGTTTTAATTTTCATCAATATTTTAGTGAGTTTTAAGTATATTTTTATCTGTTTCGTGCTATTGCCAACTGTTAATTTGTAGCATAAACAAGAAATATATACGTTATGTGTTTGATTTTAATGCGTGACAGTTCCGCTTATGCATGTGTGACAGTTCCGCAAACGTTTTAATCCACCATCTTCTAGGATTTTTCATTTATTTTTTGAAATAAAATAATTAACTACCATTAAGGCATAGACCGCAGCTCGTATTTTTGCTCGTTTTTGTGAAGATTTTTTCAATATTTTCGTTTTGAAAAATAGGTCTACATATTTTACAGTTCGTAATGTTTAATGCTCATTTTTTCCAGGGTTCCAGTAAAAATTAAACTGTGTAAAACCGACTTTAGATTTTGATCAATTTAATAGCGTAAGTAAAGACTAAAATTAAACCTGAAGTCTAATTATTAAATATATAAAATTTCGTGTGTAAATTTTTTACCTGTGCTGTTCAACTGATCAGCATCAAACAAAAATCTGTGTAAAGACCATAGACTATTTGTTCTGCTTTTCTTTTACAATTAATTACTCTATGAATTATTACAAACACAGTGATTTCCTTGCGTGAACAGTGTTTTCTTAAGTTAATTATTATATCAGATATAATTGTCGTTCATTAGCTTTAACAAACAGTCAGACATTGATTTAGCAGCGTCTTTGTCAATATGGTAATTAAATTATGCTTAGACTGCATCAGCATCGACCTGCCACCTTTTCACTAACCTCAGGTCAATAACAATTGCCACAGTTTAATTCTGATTACATAAACTATTACAGATACTGATACCCACTAATGGTTTGTCTACGGTTTGATTACAATTGTGAATTATTAGGTGACAATGAATCGATATATTCTATCGAATTACACGTCGCAATTGTCTTACAATAAAATATCATTATTTTACTACTGTTCAGCAACTCCAAAACAAAATGGAGGTGTTACAGCTTAGGTGAAGTATGATGACATGCAGAGCCGGCGCTAGCTCTTTTGGCGCCCGGGACAAACCCGCCAAACTGCGCCCTTTTGTTATATGGGCGCAATACCATATGTATTCCATACGCCAGTGCAAAACCATATGCACTGGGGTACCGAAAAGGGGGTTTACATGCTCGCTTATTTGAAACATATTCTTTTGATTTAGATGGTGCAATTTAAATATTTTTACATTTTAACCTAATACTAATTGAAGCTAAGTAAATTTGCTGTTACAGTGGTACCTCGATTTACAAACTTCTGAAAATACGAACTTTTCGAGGTACTACAAACTATTTTCATATCCTATTTTGACTAGAGATGGGTCATTCATGAACGAACCGGCTCACTGAGCCGACTCAGTACGCTAACTGAAGTGACACGGTTCACCAAATTGAAATGAGCCGGTTCACGGCTCACTGTATAGTTTCAAGGATACGATTGGTCGGGCGAATGTGAGCAGTGACCGGAGTGATCCGGATCTGGAACGATGTCATGTTGAACTTCGCGAGAACTCTGCTTGTAATGTATTATCATAAATTGTATTATTTATTGTCATCAATTTGTAGGGCAGTTTATTTGAAACTAATAGGCTTAGTCTGTATTTTATTACAACCATACTATATAAAAATATTAAAAATATTGCCCAAATCCCAGATGTCCGATTTATAAACTTAACACATCTGGTTTAAAATACAGTAGCTACATAAAGTGAATTGTTTGTTTCAAAAATGTTAGATAAGAACCGGGGCTAAGCGACGTTCTACCTACGAGCGAACGACCGACAACTGACCGGGTCTAAGGAAGAGCCGGCTCTAAGCGACGTCTATCTACGAGCGAACGACCGACAACTGACCGGGTCTAAGCAAGAGCCGGCGCTAAGCGACGTTCTACCTACGAACGAACGACTGACCGACCTGTGTCTCGGGATCATGTTTACAGTTCATATATTGCAAGAACCGGCTCTAAGCGACGTTCTACCTACGAACTAACGACCGACCTGTGTCTCGAAAACATGTTTACTTAACCGGATCACTGAGCCGGATCAATGAACCGGCTCAACAAACTGAACGACCACCACTGATCCGGTTCCGCAAACTGAGCCGAAATTCCCATCTCTAATTTTGACCTCTAAATACGAACCGTGATGTTTTTTCTTTTTAAATGAATCAAAGCTTGTTTTACTTGATACTTTTTTAACTTTTTTCGCTAGTACTAGAAACAGGCTACTACTACGTGTCTACTACATATCGAAAACTCCCGAACCACAAAACCAGACACAAAAAAGTTGTTCATTTTTTACAATTTAAAAGAAGATGATTGTCATACTAATCATGTGGAACAGAACATTTCATAACTAAAAATTAATATGTAATGGTATACAAAATGCACATTTATAGAGAAAAAAAATGCTTCTTCTCACTCCTTCTCAATGTCTTAGAATTTTCTTGATTTAATTGAAAATAGTATTTTTATTTTTTTTGGATTTGCTTTATTATTTTTAATCTGGAAACGGATTAATTGATTTCCCATAAGATATAATGGATAATGGAAAATTATGTTTCTAGATACATACTTTTTAAGATACGAACCGCGGTCATGAGCAAATTAAGTTTGTAAGTCAAGATGCCATGGTTTACTCCACTGCCGATTTGGAGCCACTTCACTGATGATTTGATGTTATTTCACTGATGATATCAGTAAAAATATTATGTTAAATAATATTTGGATTTTTTAAAATATTGATATTTGTAGCCACATTAATTTTAGTAAATCAATAAATTAGCTGAATAAAGTATGTTTTAAATATCATGACCATAATAGTTGTAACCAGTACTTTCACCTTATGGAATAAAATAATTTTAACCATGATGTATATGTCATAAAATACATTTTTCCATATTAAAAGAGTAATTAACATTATATATTTTTGAAAAATTGTTAATTATGACATGTGAAGTATATAAATTCCTATAGCCTTGAGTGTAAAAGCTGTGGGCATAATTCTATACTACATATACTAACGTGTAAAATATTTTGTTTCAGCATCAACGTTATTATTTTATGACATCGTAAAATTTCTAAAATGATGTTTTATGCCGTAATTCATAAATACCTGTATAGTATTTTATAACAGGTTTTCTTGATCTATTTTGAGATATGATATTATACGACAAATAAAATAAAATTCGGGACGTAGTAAGTAAATTTAAAGTTTAATCTTGATTAGATGAGTTACGTCCGTAAGTTAGTAATTATAGTTGAAGATAATGGGATTCGGACCAGTCAGAATATAAAAACAAACAAGAGATAAGCATATGCTTATCTCTGAGTTCAATAACCGGACAATATGATGTATTCTCTATTAATTTTAAAATTGTTATTTTATATCGTGACTATTAACTAAGCTCTGATGAAGATTTAAATTAAATCGAAACGTTAGCGAAGTTAATAAATTTGTTTTTATTTTCTGACTGGTCCGAATCCCATTATCTTCAACTATAATTTAAAGTTTAATGTTATTAACGTCCATCAGTCAAACAAAATTCAAAGCCAACAACCTGGTTTTAGAAACGGGCGATCAACAACAACTGCGTTTTACAAATGCTAGATTTCATTTAAAAATTTTGGATGAAAATCAGCTTATCATAACATTGTTCCTGGACTTGTTCCTGGTCAATCATGAGATTCTTCTAGAAAACTCTAAATTTTAGGACTTCGCGGCAAGGCTTATTAAAGGTTCTCGTCATATTTAGATAATAGGATGCAATATATTCAGATAGATATACAAAATCAAGTTATTTACCAGTAGATCAAGGTGTACCACAAAGAAGTAAACTTGGGCCACTTCTATATATTTTATATATAAACTACAGTGCAGAGAATACTTTAAGCTCAGAATTCGTAGCCTTCCCTAACGATAATGGGCTATGCAAACTTGAAAAAAAATATTGCTTAAAAAATTAATAATGATCTTAAAATTCTGTACGTTTGACTTGTGTCAAAAAATGATTTAATTATTAATGAAAGTAAATATTTATTATATTTACTAAACGTAAAAAAAGGGCCACAAGTCAATTAATGAAGACAAATAGATCGATTGAACAAGTCCAGTCTACTTAAATACTGAAAAATTTAGAGATGTATGCTTGAACTGGGATGTATATATAAATAATCTTTGCAAGAGAATATCCCAGGAATGCTGGAAAGTAAGAAACCTCGCGAAATGTTTTGGTAAAAACGTAGTCGAAGCGTATTTCTTTGGTCACATTTATTCCATTTTGCTTTATTATTCTAGGGATTCTAGGGCACAAATTCAGAGTTCAGAAAGATTATTTAAAATACAGAAAAGAATCATTAAGGTTGGGTGTTGCCGTAGAACCACTTGTGTACCTATTTTTAGAGAGCTGAATTTCTTGCCTTTACAATGCATGTAAAGGCAAGAATTGCTAGCCTTCATGTACAACAAAAAATGTCAGTTTTCTAAAAACGGTCAGATATAAATACATATAATGCTAAACAAAACAGAGAAATACAAACAATAAGATTTGAAAAAACTGCACAGAATCCAAATACACTATGAATATATATATATATATATATATATATATATAATAAACTACTTGCTCATATAAAAGATATTACGACTTTGCAGCTTTTTAATGAAAGGATGGTTAAATTTTTAATCAGTGAATTTTTTTATAATCTAAATGAGTATGTTATGCTGCAACAATAAGTAAACACACTTGATGTTGACACACATGATTTGTACTGACTTATTCAATTATTTAATTTGTATATTGACAACCATAAATATTGTAATTTGTTAGCTCTATATTTATACTTTTATATTTATTATTTATATTAAATTTTTGACTGTAATAGTGGTATTAATTATTGACAATTTGTAAAATGACTTATGCAATATTACTTGTATGAAATCGGAATGAAAATGGATCAATATATCATTATTAGGGGTTTGTTAGATCTTTCACTAGTCGCAAACCCTTTTAAACCACATCATACTAGAGACAAGTGGAGCTAAATACACACGGCTGCTTCCCAGACCCTGGCGATATTATAAAGAAGGGAAAATCCAAAGCATTCACGTACAGGAAAACCTGTGGAGATCTACCTGTACAGGTTTATTTAGCATCACTTGGACCCGTCCTTCTCTTTTTTTCTTCTCCTTCACTTGGATCCGTCTTAATTTTTATCATTACTTGGATCAGTCTTTTTTTTTTTCATCATTCATTTTTCGTTTTTTCTTGTCATCACTTGGTTCTATCTTTCTTTTTTATATCACTTGGATCTATCTTCTTTTTTTGGCATTTTGGATCTGGCATTCTTATTATGTTATATCTTGGATCCGTCTTTTTTTTCAGCACTTAAATTTTTAGGGCTGCTAAATTTCACCCGAGCGCCAGGACTCCTACACCCGGCACTGCATAAACAGAATTGCAACAATTTCAGTCGACACTGAAATATTAGTAAAAGGACAATCTTCAAGGTACAATGATACATTAAGTATAACAAATGAAACATTTAAACAAAACTGACACTTACAATTTAAGAAACAATTAAATGCATATATAATGGCCGTATTTCAGTGTAAAGGAAATAAATGTACTTTAACAGAAGTGAATGGTGTAGAATTTTCAATTATATTAGTTAATATAAATTAGATAGGTGAAGGACCTATAAGATAAGACTTCATAAATTTTATTATAATCACTATTAATTCATAAATGGAATAATAATTTGCGTAATTTATGTATGGGTTAAAATGTTATAAACAATGACATAAAATGTTTAATACAAATGAATGACTCAGCATAGTAGAAATATTACATTCTTTAATCTGTATGTATTACAGTGAAACTACTGTTAATAGTTTTTGAAAGGCCCCTTTGAACAATACGATAAATGAGGGAAAACCATAAAACCAAGCGTGAACATGCGAAAAAATATTAATATAACTAAATGTTTATAATCACAAAGACAATACTTACTCATGTACGTAAATACATACATGTACATACGAGGTGTGTAAATTAAGTAATCGGATTGATTTTTTATTTATTTATTTTTTTTTTTTTCGAATACAATTACAATTCAGTTTTGTCTCCCTCAAAATAACTTCCTTGGGAAGCCACACAGCGCTGGAGACAGTTCTTCCAATCCTCATAGCAATGCTGGAACTCGGATACTGGAATAGTTTTCAGCTGGTTGGTTACGGACGTTTGGATGTTTTCGAGTGTCCCAAAAGACGTCCCTTGAGGTGATTTTTAAATCTTAGGAAAAGGAAAAAGTCACAAGGACTCAAGTCAGGCGAATAAGGAAGCTGAGGAGCCACAGGAAAGTTTTTTCTGGCCAAAAGCTCGTCTTGTGAAAGGCTTTTTGGAACCATTTATGCGCAGATTTTTCTCATCCCCAATTTATTGGTCAAAATCTGATGAATGGTAGTGTGAGTCAAATTCAACTCTTCCTCGATCAGTTTAACATCAGTTTAAGTTTTGTAACTGTCACCCGACGACCTGAACGCACAAGATCCCGGAGTCTGTCGACATTTTCATAAGATCTTAAAGATGAAGGCCTTCCGCTGCGTGATTCATCTTCAATCAACTCTATTCCTTCTGAAAATGCCTTAAACCACCAAAAAACCTGGTTCCTTGACAAAACACTGTCTCCGTAGGCCTGCTGAAGTTTTACAAAAGTTTCCGTTGCGTGCCCAAGTCTGAAGCAAAACCTGATAGCACACCGTTCCCCGAAATGAATTTCACTCATTTTTAGAACGCACTAAAAAAAATTGTTTCACGAAAAAAATCGCTACGGACAACAAAATTACTCTAGCGAGTTCAAACTCGTCCTGAAGGCGTATCACATGTTCGGGCGTCAGGTTAACATGTGATACTCCAAGCCCCGCGTCCCAAATGTTGCCAGATCAAACTCTATGTTGCCAGTCCGGTTACTTAATTTACACACATCGTAAGTATGTGTAATTAAAAAAAAACATGTTCGGGTTCTTCAAACAAAAACGCAGAATGTTCCTGAAGGTAAAATTTATTAACACTTAAAATATTACACTAGTATACGGAATACTAACAATATTTTTCGCCCGGAGGCACAAACTGGCAGTATCTTGTCTGGACAAGACTTACAAACCAACTAACTACATAGAAACATCTCGTTAAAATCTACTGTGACAGTATTTGTTTCTGTAACTCAAGTTTTACTCGAATGATTGTGACTATATTTGTGACTGTATTTTAAATTCACATGCAAAAATAGGTTTTAATTTGAATGACGCTACAATTTAGTTATTTTCCCCTGAACTTTATTTCCTGTTCCTCGACCTGTTTTTTTTATAGATATTACAAATTAAAACTATGTCAGAAGGAATGGATAAACTTTGATTTTAATTTCTGGATTTGACAAGCTAATTAAATCAAACCCATAGCTGCGAACGAATTCGTTCTCTTCTAGGAATACTCTTCCAAGTTACAAAAATGAAAAAAGACGATTTTGTGGAGGTTTTCTAGGAATTTTATAATCAATATGTTTTCATTGAAATTTAATAACTCCAGTGTTTTATTTGTTAATACATCAAAGTAAGGGTAGGCGAGCATGAACGATAAATCTATCGGCCGATTCAACTATCGGGTAATAACGATTACAGTTTTATATGTAAATGCGCATATAAACGATCCAAAATCGGCCAATTTTAAAATCTATGTCTAGATATTGTTTACCGATCCGATCGCGATGGGCCGAGGTCATTATATCCTGCTTTTTTGTGAGCAATCGCGCATTACCGATTAATGGTTGGCCGGGAGAACGATATTTTGATATGTTATTTGAAACTAGTGCAAGTAACATCAAAGCTGTTGATATGTATTCTGGTCTAATTGAAAAACTTTTCAAGGTGTGATCTTAAATCTTCTTAAGACTGGAAGAATTGTCTCTTCACTAGCCCAGAATTTTCTCCAGTATTTTCTTCGGTGTTTCTTTTGGCGCAATTTAAGTAGTAGAGCACTAGTAAGAGATTTAAGAATAGTAGAAATAAAAATTTTAAGAACAATATTAGGACCAATAAGAACTGGAGAAAATTAATATCACACAAGAATGAACCACAAGATAATTGAAATAATGGGAGAAGACATTGTTAAGAAAATAAAGAAGCAGAGAGTAAAATGGCTAGGACACGTATGGTACTGCAGTGCTGCAGTGGAATCCCGGAAGAACAAGAATGCGAGGAATACCGAGATTAACGTGACTGAAAGAACTAGAAGAAGACATAAAAAGGGCCTGAATAAATTAATGGAAAGAGAAAGCAAGATATAGAAACCGTTGGAGAAAGTTATCAAAGAAAATAGGAACTTCTTAAATCCCACAAGGGATGTTAAGCCACTATATATAAAACTAGTAATACTAGAGTGCCTCCACATTGCTCGGATTCTGGACCTGGCTGTTTCAACGACTGCATATCGCCAGGTTTAGTGATGCAATTGTGTGCATTCAGCTCCATGACGCTCCAACTACTATGACGTCCTCTATACTATAGATAATCAAATTATGTTTTATACAAATTTTTATCCAAGGCTTGGTTTACTAGTTATGAATTTTTTAAAATTTCAAAGTCTAATAACTTCCGTTTCCGGTTTTGGACAATCAATGCCGGATTGTTAAAAACGAGTCTTCTAATTGGCTGTTCTAACCTTATAGTATATGAACCGAGTACAGCATCTACCTTTAACAAATAACCATATTTCTTAAAAAATCCTACGAAACCTTTAATTTTTAACTTAGATTTTGTACATACATGTGTCTTAAAATTAATGAACAAACCATATTTTTGGAAAACATAAGATAAAACATTTGATAACAATATCCGAATAATCAACATTATCCGTGATTTCAATAAGCGGCGTGCACTGTAATAATAATAATAAAATTCAAATTTTGTATTTCAAATTGTGTGGTTTTTAACAGCAAGTGATATTTTTGAAACGAATTACTTCTACTCTTCGAGTTACTACTGGTTTCCAGCATGTTCTTACATCTTGTATTTTTGGGATAATTTAGAGTATATTGTAACTATTATTAAGAAGTTTTGTGAAGAAGTAAATGTAAGAAGATACATCTTAAGACAATGGATCGTTGAGTTTCGTTGAATGGTCGGTAATTCAGGACATGAAGTTGTACCAAGTACTGTAATTGTCTCTTTTAATAGTTGGAAGTAATTGTTCTAAGAAATATTTGTAAGAACTAACAGCTATTATATAGACTTTATACACAAATTCAGCTTGAAATGCCTGAAACTTTATATTATATCCGATTTGAAAGGGGTTAAAGAACTGTAAAATTGGGTAAACTTTATTTAATTTTAGTGTTCATAAAATTTTATTTACAAAAAAATGCTGTAAAATGAGAATTCTCATACATTTCAGGATTACGTAGCTATCTAGTACGTTAAGACAACTATCAGAGGACGAATATATAAAATACCTTTATTTATAAATTTGGTTTTTCTTATCATTCTTGAACATTTTTTTGTTAATTTTGTTTTTGTTAGCCCTAGGCTCTGTGCCTAAAGTGACTAAACTTAAAGCGGCCCTGTCAGAAGGCTGGATGTCTGGGAGCACAATTTTTGAGCAAATTTATTACGAAGAAAATTATAATTAATTACTTAAAAACCATAATTTCATCAATGCCGAATAGACTTAATGCTGTTTTAAACCAATAAAGTTCTTTTACTAAATACTGAATAGAAGTTGTACCTCTACCCGAATATTTTTGGTCTCTTGTTTTGTTAAGTTCCTGAAAGGTTATTTTATTTTTGAAATATAATAATCATGTAATGTATTATTTTTAGGGTTTAATAGCTATGACCACCAAAAAAACCTTATAATGTTACTCATGTGCCTGTCTGTCTGTCTGTACAAAAGACTGAACATAGAAAGTTGAAATTTGGCATACTTGTACAACTTTTTGACCCCCATATACGAAAATTATAGAGAGTTCAAAAAAATACAGGGCGGGATAAATATAAACATATATGTATTTAATAAAAAAATATTTTTTTTAAATTTTGAGTAACATATCAAATGAAACCTCTTAATGCGTGAATCAACAAACAAATTTTTATTTTTGAAAAATCAAATTTTTTATTGGATTTTTACCAAAAATGTGTAAAAAACTTTTGTCCCCCACCATATCTCCCAAAGGGATTGATCGAAAAATCAAAAAAAAAAACCCAGTAATGAACATTGATGGGAACCGAAATAGTTCAACAGGAATATTTGATCAGATAAATTTTTCGAAAAATATCGATTTTTTTGTGTCATTGATAAAACATTTTTTTTTTAAATTTTATTGTGTGGTATCAAAAGAAAGCTCTTAAGACGTAGATTACGGAACGATAGATAGTTATTTGAAATTCGTTTCTTTTAACACGAATTTAGCCAAAAAAGTGCAACAGTTCTTCTCCCGCACCCTTTTACCAAAAAGGGTTAAACTAAATATCTGAAAAAATTATAGGTAATGTATATTGATCTGAGCCGAAAACGTACGGGAGGAATTTTTGATCAGATTGTGTTTTTGAAAAATATGGTAGTTTTTGTGTTTTTGAAAAAATTGATTATTTTTTTAATTCCTGGTTAAATTATGGCTAATAATTTTATGGATTTTCTGTATTTATAGCTAAGATAGTGCATGTATTTTTTTGAAATTAAAAATATTAAAAAAATAATATATTTTATTGATAGTTGCAAACTGAGCTACTCACACCACACCACACTACACTCTACACTGTAAAATATTCCTTATTAATCTAACAAAGACTTGAATACGAAGCAAATGCAGAAAAAACCTTGGGATATTTGACAAATTATTTAAATTTTGCTTAAAAAAATTAAATGGAAGCTCTTAGTTCTCCAATAACGAATAAAAGTGATTATCAATAAAACTGTTGATTTTGATGTGATAAATATACTTAGACATCCAGTATTATGTTGGCTTCTTACACTTATTAAATACCTGCAAAATCCTGAAATGTGTGAAAATTCACACTTCACTTCATTTTTTATTTTTGGCTCAAGATTTGTCAACAATCAAAGATTATATTAAAAATAAAATAGAATATTAACGTGCATTTAACAAGTTATAAAAACATAATTTATTTATATACCCACCTGTCCGAGTATGTTTGTGTCACTATACGTACCCTTAATACTCAGGAAAATGACTAGAAAGTTATAGTTAAGCTTCTTTTGGGGGTAAATATGTTTAAATTTAATTAAATAATAAATTTGATTAATAATTATAGAAATATGTTTATTTTTATTAACTTATTCTAAATATTTCAAGCAAAAAATCTTAAAAAAACATACAGGTGAACTAATGCTATTTTGAGCTCGTTTATTCTGTTTTATAACATTGCTGTTTATAACATATATGGATGAAATTATAAAAAAGTGTAAAAATTAAACAAAGTTCAAGGTTGGATATAGGAATATGCAAATAACTGAAATATCGGAAGGAGTGTTTGCTGACGACGTTGTTATAATAGCAAAAGGACGAAACGAATTACAGGAAAATTTAAATGTATGGAATAGAATATTAAAAGAATATGGTATGACAATGAATAAAAACAAAACGAAAGTTATGGTATTAGGAACAGATGAAATCATAAATATAAAAATAGACGACATTAATATTGAACAGAATATCAAATACTTAGGAATAGAGATAAGAGAGGATGGAAAACAAGAAATGGAGATAAACACAAGAATAGAAAAGACAACAAAACTTTACTTTGACATAAAGAATACAGTCATCAATAGGAAAGAAATAACAAGAACCACAAAAATAAACGTATTCAAAGCTATGTACAGACCGGTACTGACTTTTGGCTGTGAGACCTGGACGCTTTCAAGAAGAGAAAAGAGTCAAATACAAGCTTTGGAGATGAAGTATTTAAGAAGAGTAAAGGGTGTGACTAAGATGGATAAAATCAGAAATACAGATATAAGAAAAGTACTCGATATAGAACCGATAGAACAATTCATAGAAAATAGACAACTGGCCTGGTGGGGACACATGCAAAGACTGCAAGACACAAGAAAAGTGAAGCAGATCTGGGAGACCAGAACGTACAGAAAACAAAGAATAGGAAGACCAAGAAATACATGGGACAGAACAGTAAAAGGGATAATAGAGAAAAGAGGAAAAACGATTATAGAAGCTAAAAGAATGACAAGAAACAAAAAAGACTGGGCAAAATTCGTTCATGAACCCGTACTGCCATAATATAGAAAAGAAGGAGAAAACAAAGAAATACAGCCTACACCATACTATGGTCGAAGGCTTTTATATATATATATATATATATATTCTGTTTTATATATTAACTTCTAGCCCTCATGTTTGATATTCTTCAATTATTTTACGTGTCATATTAACCTTATCATGCTTTATCAGAGAACTCTAAAGGCATTCCTATATTTCTGTATTTCTTTTTCCAGAATTTTATTGTTATCTTTAAATAAACATGGAAGTGTAACAACCAACTATAATTTAGTAGTTAATGTGGAACAGATGTCTAAAACGAATGTTATGTCAAGAAATTACAAGATAAACCATTTTGTTTAAAAACAAACTACTTCTAGTGGCTCACATATGAATTGTTTGTGCCAAAATACTTTACTACCACATACCAGACAGAAAATGAAGTTCTAATGTTTTATTGCTAAAATAAACGGTAGAGACACTCACTTCACAACATATTTACAATGTTGACAAATTAATATATTTATGTCTTGTGAGACCGAAGTCTAACAACGAAAGAAATACTGTTCGTTTCCATTCGAAACGAAAACGAAAAATACCGTTCCGTTCTTTATGTACGAGGGTGATTCAAATATAAACGGTATTTTTTTTTCTTATACATTTATTTAATAATAATATATAACGGGTGTTTTTTTTAGAGGTATAGAACTTTAAATTGCAATAAAACAACGATGGATTATTCGAGTGACATGAATTTTTTTTTATTCGAAAGATAATCTTGTGGCATACATTAAATCATACCAACAAGACGGCGCAACATGTCACACAGCTCGTGCCACAATCGATTTATTGAAAGACACGTTAGGTGACCGCCTAATTTCACGTTTTGGACCTGTGAATTGGCCTCCAATATCTTGTGATTTAACACCGCTGGACTACTTTCTGTGGGGCTATGTAAAGTCATTGGTCTATGCGGATAAGCCACAAACGCTTGACCATTTGGAAGACAACATTCGCCGTGTTATTGCCGATATACGGCCACAAATGTTGGAAAAAGTCATCGAAAATTGGACGTCCAGATTGGACTACATCCGAGCCAGCCGTGGCGGTCATATGCCAGAAATCATATTTAAAATGTAATGCCACAAGATTATCTTTCGAATAAAAAAAAATTCATGTCAATCGAATAATCCATCGTTGTTTTATTGCAATTTAAAGTTCTATACCTCTAAAAAAAACACCCATTACAAGTGAAACCTTCAGTATTTCTCTACATAGTCTTCTTCACGCACTACACACTTTTGCCAACGTTTTGGAAGCTTTAATATTCCTTGTTCAAAAAAAGTTTAAGAGCGCATCGTCAACCAATTGCGTACACGCACTTCGAAATCTTTATTGTTTTCGAATCGTTCCCTTCCAAGCGAGTCTTTCATGGGCGCAAACAAAAAATAGTCACAAGGAGGACAAATCTGGACTTAATGGAGGGTGGTCGAGGGTTTTCCAGTGCGTTTCCTTCAATTTGTCCCGTGTCAAAATCGCCGTGTGAGGTCTAGCATTGTTATAGAGAACGATGACATCTCTGATGGGCTTAACTCGTTTTTTGTTTCGGTAGGCGGCTTTTGCAGACTCTAACAACTGGCTGATACAGGCTTCTGACGCGATTTCGTGAACAGTTAACCAGCGATCACTTTCAACAAGCTCTAGAACGGCACGGATGTTGTCATCTGTCATGTTTTTCGTTTTCTACACTTCCTCGGCCGCTCTTAAATTGTCTGGCCCAAGTAAACAATCGGTTCTGGGACAGTGTAGCGTCCTCAAACTGTGCCTTAAACGAGTTAAAATCTCCGAGGGTTTAACCCCTTCATTGGTTAAAAATTTAATAATAATACGTTGTGCAACAGACGAAGGAACCTCGTGGCTGTACTGAGGACAGAACAGAGCAGAGCAGAGCAGTTAACCAGGCTGGTGGCTGGTTCCTCCTCCTTAACACACCGACCATCAACCCACCATCATTCCACCATCCAGCTCGAAACTGCTTGTTCAGTACACTAGCAAAATTACCGTTTATATTTGAATCACCCGCGTAAATACTTGTCTCTAGAGACAAAAATTCTGCTGCTCACTAAATACCTATACAATAAAAATAAAAAAAATAAAATAAAATAAATATATAATTATATATAAGACAAGGTGCACTCCCTAGAGGGCGTACGGTTTTGATCCCCTTCAAACATTCAAAAACTCGTTTTAGACGGACCAGTGGCGTACACAGGGGGGGTGTTCGGGGGCTCCCCCCTCCTAAGAAGGAAGGTAATAAAAATAAAAACTCACAAACACACCAGAAAATTTTAAAAATAGATATGAGGACCTTTTTTTTAGGTCATCACTTTGTATTTCCGAAGCGAGGACCTTTTTTTTAGTTCTTAACTTGAAATTTAGAAATGTGAACTTTATTCATAATTTAAATAATTTTATCTTCCAGCACCCCCCCCCCCCCCCGCTGCGCGCCTGCATAAGACAAATATTTATTTTTAACTTAACATATCAAGGCAAACTATTAAGGTCCGGTCTTTCCACCTTCAGATAAAGTCCCAGGTAACTATCTGACAGATAAGGTTATTTGTAACTTCATCTGCTGAGTAAATGTCAATACCAGTCAGTGAATCCAATACGTCAGTCTCATTATCCGTTAGATAACTATCCGATAGATACATTTGTATAGAAAGAAGGGATGACATTTACTCAGCAGATGAAGTTAAAAATAACCTTATCTGTCAGATAGTTACCTGGGACTTTATCTGAAGGTGGAAAGACCGGGCCTTAATGATTCATATTTAAGTAACAATAAATTTGAGTTTTTAGAAAATTAATAAAAGAGGGACTAAAGGAGGAATAAAAAAAGGGACTTTATTATTCCTCAACTATTCCTTTAATTTAGTATTGCTTCTAGTCGTGGACCCAGACAGAAAAGTTCATAAATCTAAAATAATATGAGCAGTTTTGCTCAAGAAAAATCAATTTTCCATGTTAAATACCTATGGCTTATATTTCGTGTCAGAGCCGCAGCAAGGAAAACTTGCGCTAGGGGCAGAGCCGTGTTTTGGCGCCCTTGGCAAACAAAAACAAGGTTCTCACCTCTCAAAATTTAAAAATTTAAGTGATGAGCAAAAAGAAGGTCTCACCTTCCAAAATCCAAGTGACGAGCAAACAAAAAAAAAGGTCCTCACCTCTCAAAATCCAAGTGACGAGCAAAAAAAAGGGCCCTCACCTCCCAAAATCCAAGTGACGAACAACAAAGGGCCTCGCCTTTGCAATGGCCCTTAGTCAAGCCCTTCAGCGCCCTTTTCCTTAGTACGCCCAGGGCCGTCACCCCCTTACTGCGGCTCTGTTTCGTGTTACACTTTGTATAAATGATTTCGAGAAGTATAGATGTTATTTTTATCAACTAAAGCCTCATAGATAGTAATAGTTTGCTAACGTCTCAGATTCGAATCCTGATCCAGATATACGAGTTAGTTAGTTAGTTTAAAATTTTTTTGGCGCACAGCAACAAAGGCTATTTGCGCCTCCAGATGTACGAGACGCAGAAGTTTTTTGAATATTAATTCATTGATTTGATTAAAGATGAATGAAAACGAAAGTACTTATGACGCTAGACCACGTGTATTCAAGAATAGAAATAATTTCCCACTATTTGTTACTTGTTGCCAATTTAATAAAAAAAAAAAAAAACAATTTTTGGCAACATATCTAGTTGTTTATGGATTTTCATTGGCTTATTCCATTGGAAACCCGTATCAAAGAGCAATATCATTAAACGACTTTTTCTAAAACAATTGTTAAACCAAGGTCAGCCAAAATTAAAACAATTACAGTTTCATTACAGGTTGACAAGAACAGTTTAGTACACTTGTGTTCATTGAAAACATGCTGTGAATAGTCGAGACAATTCGGCTTTATTTTAGTGTTTGCCATTTGCTGCATTAAGTAAGTGCGACTTTTTGTTAAATTGTCAACATAAATTTGCATGTATAATGACTTAAAAAGTGTTAATTTATGCACAAATTTGAGCTAGACATTAGATTTAAAAGGCATTACCAACTCAAATTTTTCAGTGTTTTATTATTTAATACAAACAGTGGCGCCAGCAACGAGTTTTTAGGGAATTTTTCCCTAGTTCTCCTTTCCAAAAGTACTTAATGTGACGAGTGACTTACGAATAACACAAGAGGTCTACGAGTAACACGAGAGTGACATCAGTTGTTGCGGTTAGTGGTAGATCAGTGATAAACGAGTGCAGGGGATAATGAATAACTTACGAGTGGTATGAGAATATCAACATTTTTTGTCAGGTTTGAAATTTAAAACATATATTTTGATAGGATCCTGTTTCAATCTTGTTTACGAAAGGCAATGTCTATATTTGTAAATAATGCATAAAGAGTAATGCATTAAAAAAAATAAATAAAAGTCTCTGATTACCTTTTTTGTTACATTTTGAGTAATTGAATGGCATGAGCTATAAAATTTGATAAAAATCAAACAAAAATGTATTTTATTTATTTAATTTTGGTCACACAACAGGCACAAGCCCAATAAAAGGGTGGCACTAAAGTAATTTACATACAAAGTTACTTACCAAAAGAATCAAAAGAAAAAAAAAACAACATTAAATTATTAGTAGAATGATTATAACCAGTGGCGCAACCAAGGAGGGAGCCGACGGGCCTGGGCCCCTCCCAGGCCCAGCAGATTACACGGCGCTGCACGGGGAGTTGAAAATAAAATTTAACCACAACAGTAGTTAATTTTTCAATTACTTCATTGTAAACAATATTGGCATTTTTTTTTTCGTATAAATAAACATTTTTTTAAGATTGATTACTCTTGATAAACTGACATAATTATTGTTCAAGTGAAAATACACTTTCCAAATATGCTCCAACGAATTATATGAAGGAGAGCGTTGATCCTTTTCCCCCCTGACACATCAACTAAAATATTCGCCCAGTCAAATGATAAAACTGTTTTAAACAACTAATTACTCGATTCAGATAAGATAAAGTGGAAATCTGACTTCGGTATAACCTTCAAAATGTAATTTTAAAATGACACCTCAAACGTGAAATAGAGTAAAAATAGTAGAAATATAATAAAGAGAGAAGTTTTGGAGACAATCGCGCTCTTAAATCAGTATTTGGTTTTATTTTGTAGATAAATGTGAATATTAATATCTTCTTAGGTATTTTTGAAATTATGATGTTTTACACACAAAATGGACTGATATAAGTTGTACTGAACAACAGTGGCGTTTTAAGATGGAGGGGGGGGGCACAAGTCAACTTGTAAATCTTGTGTTAAAATGTTATAGAAAATAAAGCTACTGACGCTGTAAATCTAAAAAATAAACAAGGGGCCTGGGAAAAAATGTTTTAAGTTCAATGCATCCTGCAGACAGAATAGAAATACAAAAACACTGAAAATGAAATAACGGTTTAAAATCAAAAAATTAAAAAAAAAAATGTTGGGGTATTTGGTGGAATGTTTGGTGGAGCAGGATATTAAATCAATTTTTTGCTAAGCGAAATCGATTAATAAATTCTCATCCCACTGGTCCATATGATTTGGTCTAACACAAACTATGTATGGACGTTCTAAATACTCTACAATTTCTTCATCATCGTCTGCTAGCAAATCTTCAAAATCAGAATGTATGATTTCCTTCCTTAACAATAAATGCAAATTATCTTATAATTTATCTATAATCGACAATATATTTTTTATTTCAGTATAAATTTAAGTAGATTACTAAATTATTTTGAATTTATTTTGATATAGGTAATTACATAATAAAATAGTACCCATAATGTAAACCGGTGTATGTAATATGTATATATGTAGGTATGTCTAATTTAATACCTGTTATATTATATATTTTACGTATATCTGCTTATATTATGTACATATATTTATTAATAAAATGTTTTTTTGACACCTATCTGTCAAAATCTGTTATTTTTATCCAATAACATTTATCGGTACCTACATGGTGGGAATAACTTATCCTGTGGATAATCTAGTTACTCTGTACATAAATTATTGGAAATACGCAAAAAATCGTTTATTTTCTTGATATCTACTTATCCCATTGATAGTCAATTTTAACTATGGTTAAATTGACTAAGAATACCGGGCCTTTGGAAGAAGTTAAGGGATCTTTCAATTAAAATCAACATTTTAACTAAACTAATTTAATAATAAAACAATAACTATGTTTTTATTTCACTTTATTAACTTATATAATTATAAATTAACAACACGACTAGTTTCGTCTTATCAGGACATTTTAAGGTGTCACGATACTTGAAAATGTCCTGATAAGATTGTATAGATTGTAACTAATTTTATTTCATATTACTATGGTTTAATGTAAATGAAGTTTTATGCTATTTCACAAATATTTGCAATATTCTTTATATCATCATTTTGAAAAATACAGAAAAATTCTGAATAGAAATGGTATCTGATATGGAAAAATATTTTCTCTCGTCGTCAAGATTTATCATAGCTTTATAGCACTTTATTTCTATCATTGCACAGGAAGGGGATTACCCTACATTTTCAGAGTTGGGTAATGCATATGTTTTAACCCAATTTTTCTGATTACTTCGAGAGAATGAAAAATTATATAAGTGAAAATGTAACACATGGCTTAGTCATACTCACATCTATGCAATATATCTACATAGGAAAATAATAGCATTATTTTTGTATTTCTTGTTTTCAACAGCTTATTTAGGAATTTTCTGTCTCAAACAATTTCAAAACTATTTAAAAAAATTGATGTGAAGTGTGAATTTTCACACATTTCAAGGTTTTGCAGGTATTTAGTAAGTGAATGATGATTATTTGGAGTGCCAAAACAAATTTTATATTAATTTTTTTTTTTTTTAATTTTAATTCGAACGCCTAATACCATTATTTAGGTTTCTAAATATGTGCAGTATTTTTTTATTATATATAGCAAGGTTCATTAAGAATTTTAAAAATTGCGCCTATGGCTTCCATTGGTTGTTATAAGTTCCGCCCCTCTGATTTCGTGTACATTGAAACAGAATTAAATTATAATTTAAACAATTTCCACTGGCTATGAAATTTACGCTTTTAAAAATTAAATGCAACATTTGCCAAAATATAACTAGAATTTTGAAAAAATAATTTAAATAATATAAATCATAAAAAAAAAAAAAATCAAAAATTAATATTGTCTCTTCTCACAGGGTTCGATCCCTTTCGGATCGGGTTACTTGCGTGAAAAATCAGCGTCTAATACCACTAGACCAGCATACACGTTACAGTGTGGCGTGTTACAAAGCTGTAACTTGTGTACATTATTAGCAAAAAATCACAAAAAATGCGTTTTTTTCCAAAAACCTAATCTGATCAAAAATTCCTGTTGAACTATTTCGGTTCACACCAATGTACATTACTTAGAATTTTTTCAGATTTTTAGTTTAAACCATCAGGGCTACAGGTGTGGGACAAAAAAAATTTTGCACAATTTTGGTAAAAATCGATTCAAAATAATTTATTTTGCAAAATTAAAAATTTGATCGTTAATCCACGTACCAAGGGCTTTCATTTGATACCCTACTCAGAATTATAAAAAAATATTTGTTTATATTTTTAGGGGGATATGTTTTTTAGATGTTTTAGTATTTTTCCTATGTGCGGGTCAAAGAGTTGTATAAGCATGCCAAATTTCAACTCTCTAGGTTTAGCCGTTTGGCTACAATTTTTACTGAACAGACAGACAGACAGACAGACAGACGACAAAATGACGGTATAAGGGTTTTTTGGTCGTACTTACAAAACCCTAAAAATGTAATTTTTGAGGACTATGACTATTCCTTCTATTTAAATATTAAGTCTCTTTCTCTCTCTCTCTCTCTCTTATTCTCTTTCTCTCCCTTTCTCTCTTCTTGGGCACTGTCAGACGTATTTGCTTTTGGCCTCATGCCCACAAGACTTCTATCTTGTTGGGTTAGATCTTTCCAGATATCTTGCGAGGAATTTTCACGGATTGACGGAAGTAAAAGCTTCCATGTTAGGTCTTTCTTTAACGTGGCATACTTACTCTGTGATCTGGGTAAAATACTGGCACATAAAAAAAGTGTTCAAAGATCGTTATTCCAACAATTTATAAAAGAAGGTATTTGATTCTTTCATCTTGCTATTTGCCAGACATCGTAATATCTTTCCCCATTAGATTTGCGAATAATACAATATTAGGAACTAGTGACAAAGATGCAGAAAGTTTGATACAAAAAGCATCTAGGGGAGACAGGGGCTGGTTCTAACAGGGGCAGGTATTAACAGGCTGATTCATGCCAAATTATTGGATAATTATTATAAGATGCAATAATAGTGAATATTCTACGAACACTTTTTATAATTTCTGATTTTAGAGTTATTATATATTAATTTATGTATTGGACAGTAGTGTGCTGTGAAGTTTTGTTTTGAGTGTTGACAATAAATTAGTAAAAATGACAGTGGTTTTTTTCATTAAAAAATCTCTTCACAATTATTAATTTAGTTGTGAAATACACGGATCGGTTTTTTTACGAAACAAAACTCAGGAAAACGTTATCCTTCCGTGATATTCGACATTTTTGATTAAAATTATTATTAGCAGAAACATAATTATTTTAAAAAACATTTGGTTTTAATGAAAGTAAGTAAGAAAAATGTGACTTTTTTTTCTTTATTATTATTTTTTTATTTCTACGCAGTGGCTGTGGGTTTTGTGGGGCCTCGGGAAAATAATGCATTTGGTGTCAAAAACTTGCCCTAGCTACAAATAATTGTTAGAAATATCCCCCTAAGTCCCGACCTCTGAGCCGGCCCTGTTTCTACGATTTCTAGGACAAGATTTACAATATCCCACTGCAAACTCTATACAGATGGCAGCACATAACGACTACACTAAATAATTCAAGAATTATCAGTGGCTCTAAAACAATGGTTTGTGTTTATTTATCAAATTAAAATATCATTTACCTTTTAGTTTAGGTTAGATTCACCTTAAAAGCACTATCTTAGGTTATGGTTGATAACTGTTTTTTTTTTTTATAAACCACCTAAAAATAAATTGTATTTTACCTGTTCTGTGCACGGCCAGGGACAGTGATTCACCTTAAAAACACTATCTTAGGTTATGGTTGATAACTGTTTATTTAGTTTTTTTATAAACCACCTAAAAATAAATTGTGTTTTAAAAGTTCTGCACAGTCCCACCTGTTTAGAATCTCTGTATATTGAACAAATGACGTGTGTGTGACGCATGCGCAGTGTTCAGTGGGATATTGTAAATCTACCCCATACTCATTATTTGTCCAGTTTTTAATAATACGCGAAGAGTTGATTCAATTTAATTTTTTTTGGATGAAGTTAGGCGTATGGATAGAGAAAGAAGTCTGAGGTGTCGAGCAAGTTCCACATTAAGGTAATGATTTGTTTGCTAACAAAGTTGGCAACGGGTGCACTAGTATTATATATATTATAAAAAAAATAAATGTTGATTTTTGTAGATTAATTGGTGTTTAATTATTTGGAAAGAAGTTCAAATTTTATAATTACCCTTCATGTTAAAACTTACCCCAGGGCTGTTCGAACTAGCCCCAAGGCTGGGGTAAGTTTTAACATGTGAGTTTCTTTGGAAAAAAACCGTTATTATTCAGAAAGTAATACGTAAACAACCATTTTGATATGCTTTATGTAAAGTCCTATAAATTATGAATTACATGGTCTAAAATCATGTCTCTAACGCAAGAGATTGAGTAGCTATGGAAGTTAGTTTCAAAATTGTTAGAACCAGCCCCGGTCTTCCCTACTTCTTATTCTGAAGGAGCAATAGTGTTGAAGCTCATTAATTCATTAACTAACGCTAAATCAAAAGAAGACAAGAACTATTATATCCAATAGGCAACGTGGTAGTAACAAGATAAAAAAAAATAAAATAAAAAAATAGGTATACTTTAAATATTTTGTAAAGCTGCTTTCACCGCTTAAATTAGTCCACTATAGACTGTGGATTTTGGATAAAATTAGTAGATAGTTTTAACGTTTAAAGAAAGGGTTTACAGCTCTCAAAATTAATGCGTAACGAACGTTGTGACATCTATGTTCTTTCAAAACAAATACGATAGAATAAAAGCATTTGTGACGTAATACGAACCCGACATCAGCGAGATTGTGATTTCTTACTAAATATCAATAACAAAATTAGAACCGCAACTACAGCATTTCTTTTTCGTTTCATGATTTCTGAAATTTGTTGAAATACAGTCTGTATAATAAGACTTCCTTGTTGATTTTTGGTGAACTATAGAGAGAAAAGGAAAAACTAAAAATTATTTAAAAATTTACTGTAAATATTATTACGCTACTACGTAATAATTGGTCCAATCTCCATTATTATCAATTATTGCTTGGCATCTTTTCGGTACACTTTCTTCCAGCTTTTCGGCATACTTTGGCAGTGATCTCCGTATCTGCCGTATTTGACGAGTTAGCTGATCCAAATTTTGAACGTTTTTTGTTCGAAGCTTATATTTCATGTACTCCCTATGTAAAAACTAGATTCATCAGACAAAATCACATCACTCCAATCGCGGTCTAAATTTTTCTTGGCCCAAGGGAGTCGTTTTTCGACATGTTTCACCGATAACAATGGTTTTGTTTGATATTCCTGAATTAAATACCATTTTCAATTAAACAACTTCTCAGGGTCTTAATGTTCTTTTTTAACAAAATAGCCTGATATTTGCGTAAAGATTATTTTTAAAAACCTTAAAATTCACTTTATCTTGTTTTTTACTGGTCACTTTTTTAATCCACGATTAGGTAAATCGTCAACATTTTTATTAATTTTCTAACGTTTCACCTAATAACTCACAAAGTTTACTGACTTGTGCATATATTTTGCTGCACTTGAAAAGGACCTTTTTGGCCCTTTTGGGTGGGTACATAAAAATACCGTTCCAAAACGTTTTGCATAAATAGCACTCATTATTACAAAAACGCACTACTGACAGACAAAACACTTACTAAATAATTTTTATTATCGGGCGTATAAGGTCTTGATGTTCTTGTCATATTTGAACCTGTTTATTATTTGTGCACATGCCTGATACTGAGTCATAAGCATGTATGTCTTATTATACAGACTGTATGTGTGACAGTATTTTTTAGGTTATGTAAAGTGAGATAGCTAATGTGTGTTTATATGTCTGTCATTAAAATAACGCACTAACTCGATCGCACTACAATCGGCAAAGCATTATACTTTAGGCATTAAATTGAGAGTTGTAAACAGTTGCTACCATATGACAAACTTGTAGTGACAATTAACAGTGCACAAGTCTTAGTATCGGCTTGTGCTCTGTTGATTGTTGATAAATTAGTCGACTACAGAGTCGTATAGAAAAGAGAGAAAAGATTAAAACTACATAGTTTAGTAGAAAAACTTGTCGATTATTGGAAAGATCTCGCAATGATAGATCTAATGTGAGGTCTAGCACTTACCATTTTCTAAATATTGATTTTTGCACTTGGAATTTGTTTTCTTGTTAGTTTGTTCTAAAATAAAAGTGTGAGATATGCATATGTGAATATATGTTGCAGCAACTTCAGAAAAAGCGGCACGGTAACACGTATTTGGAAAAGAAAACTATGTAAAATTTTAATGCGAGTTCTTATTCGCAATTCCGAACAAAATCCAATTTAATGCTGGAATAGTTCTATGAACTAGTACTGTATGTTTTACTTTGACTATGAAAGAAGTCAAAACTTCGGAATAAATAGTTGCAATATACACTTTTCAAGGACACTTTAACATTTTATAATGCATAAATGAGAAATGCAATTTATAACGGATGTTTTAAGGGATGAATATCTCTCTCAAGGAGGAGGAAAAGAAGTCCAAGTATATGGATCTCTTGTCCGAGCTTAGAAATCTGTATCCCGGGTATAAAGTTAAGCTTGTAGTCCTGATAGTTGGTGTTTTGGGTGGTATGAAAGCCTCCTATCGAAGGGAAATCGAGTCCATTCCCGCCTGAATATCTTCTACCAACTCTTTCACCTGCAGGATGCATAAAGCAGTGCTGCTTGGGTCACTCCGCATTGTGCGGGCACTGGATCTGGCATAATTTCGGCGTCTGCATATCGCCAGGGTTTGGGATGCAGTCGTGTGTATTTAACTCCACTAGTCTCTAGTATGACGCGGCTCAAAAGGTTGCTAAAGTTTGAGATTAGTAGACGCTTGTCAAGATTTGCAAACCCCATAATAAATAACATTTTGTTATTTAGAAAAATATGATTTTTTTTTAATATTTGAAAAATTTCTAAATTTTTAATTTTCAATGTGCACTTTTAATTTTATAAAATTTTGTATTTTTTGAAAGAGGGTTCTAATAAATTTAAAAAAATTTAAATTTTTGAATATTTCCATATTTTTTTAAAATATGATGTGTGTGTCAGCAGCTTGGCCCCTGGTACATATACGTATGCTTAGGGTGACCATTCGTCCCGCATGCTAACATTTTGTCCCGCATTGCCCGCATTGTAACTTGTATTTGAGGAAATGAGGACCTTTTTTTTGCTCTTTACTTGGATTTGGGAGTTGAGGACTTTTTGTTTGCTCTTCACTTGGATTTGGGAGGTGAGGACTTTTTTTTTCTCTCTTCATTTGGATTTGGGAGACGAGGACCTTTTTTTTTTGCTATTCACTTGGATTTGGGAGGTAAGCACCTTTTTTTTGCTCCGTCCCGCATTGCCTTCTTAAGAAAATGGTCACCCTACGTATGCTTATATTCACAAAATAAAAAAAACGGAAGAAAATTATTGATTTTAGATAATTTAGTAGATTGGAGAGATATCTGCATTGTTGCTTAGAGCTTCTTTGATTGACAACCTCTCAGCTTGATATTTGGGACAGTCGATAATTATTTGTTTAACATCTAGACCAGTGGTTCCTAAACTTTTTTGACCGCCACCCGGTACGAGGTTTTAAAATTTTTCGCGACCCACCTTATGAAAAAAAAACATTTATTTACAAAACAAATTTTATTTTAAAGCAGTAGCTTTATAGTAATAAAGAGTAATAAATAGTAATAAAGAGTATAGTATAGTAATAAAGAATATAGTGTAGTAATAAAGAGCACAAATACACACTATTCTAGTGATTAATTGACGTAAAAAAAAAATAATATGTACAAAAAAAATCTTTTTTGTGTTTTTACAATTTTTCTCGCGACCCGGCAAAATTTTTCTGCGACCCGGTGCCGGGTCGCGACCCACACTTTGGGAAACGCTGATCTAGACCATATTTGCAGATTTGGCATTCTGTGGGATTTTCTTTCAAATTTTTTAAAATGTGAAATATTTATGAAAAGATATGAAGTGTGAAATGTCATTTACTTCAACAAGTTCTCCGTTTTGATAAAAACTATATGCTCGTTAAAAATTCAGACCTTCAATGAAATACCTTACATTTCTACAGAGGTGTGAACATTTTAAAGTGGCACTGTGCAATACATTCAGAACATGCAAACGTAACCTACTTTTGCAATTCAAAATGACTCTAAATATTTAGTTCCTTTGATCTATTGTAGAATAATGTTATTTTACTTATTATTCAAGTTTAGATGCACGCCTGGAAAATAATTATCTGCGTCTATGAAGTGTGGACCCCCCCACACTAATTTTCTGTGTGAGCCTCTGTAGATTTGTTTCAAAATGCAGTATATAATATCGATTTAACTGTGCTTATTTCGGGAAATAAAATATTTTAATATGTAAATGATGAATAAAGCTATCAATCTTCTTCTTTTTTTTTTGAAAATGTGATTTTTATTGATATATTTATTGTGAATGCGTGTCAGTTGTGGATTCAGAACATGTGTCAAAATGTCAAGGCGGATAATGCAGTAGCTTAAGTAAATCTGATTTAAAGCTACAAGTGATAAATGGAAAACAGAATACAAAAATATTTCAAAAAATGTTTTATAGAGAAAACGGACATTTAAAACATCACATATAAAGTAGGTGTAGCAGTAAAAGTAGTCTTAATTAGTAGTAAATTTTAGTAGTTTTAACAAGGTATTTATATTAGTTTACAAAAATCTCATATTTTAATCATCAGTTCTAAAGTATTAGTTTTTAGGCAGATAAGATCAGCTTAATTTTTGTTAGAATATTAAAATCACAGTATTTATTTAGTCATAAAGCCGATAGTTTCAGTTCCTAATAAACTTGCTAATAGTTATTAGAGACGTAGTTTATTTATGAAGTTACAAAATCCTTCTAATAGTTTAGAGTTATACGTAAATTAATAGAGTTATAGTGGATGCAATTTTGACATTAACTATTTTGACTTTACATTCAATGGCCTTACGGTATTTTTAACTGTTAAAAATTTGTTACGGTTAAAATGACAATTAAATAACGTGCAACTAATTTTACCGCAGAAGATGATAATCTAGAGGATTTAATGAAAATTATAATTAATTATATAAAAGTGATTGAAAATAAGAAAACAGCAATGTTTTCCTACTCTAAAAAAATGTTTCAGGTTTGGTATGAGATAATTTAAAATTCCAACAGTAAAACCATGGAAACTAATGATATATGTCAAAAATATTAATACATTTTCCCATATTTTGAGGACAAAAAATAAATAAATGGGAAATTTTTATTAAGAATGACAAAAAATTAAAATGTAATGAAAAGGACATTTTATAATGACAATCAATTGAATCTAGAATTTGCAATGTGAGTATGATTTACAAAGCTTAAACAAAATGACTAAAGACCGGAATTAATTGATAAAAATTACTAGATTTCAAAATCTAGTTCCGCCTAAACGTTTGGAATAGCCTATACATGGTTAAGTTATATTGTTAGAAACTAAATGGTGTTAATTTTAACACTGAAAAAGTAACATTTCATAAAAATAACACTATATGAATAAATTAAGATTTACACGGTCATGTGGTTAAAAATAATGAACCTTTTACTTTAAGAACAGTTAGTCAAGTTAAGGCCGTCAGTAAGTCAATTCCATTCATCCAAAATCAGCGTGGAGTTAGACAAGTGATTGAACTCAAGTGTAGATACGAGGTGTGTAAAGTAAGTAACCGTACTGGCAACATAACGTTTGATCTGGCAACATTTGGGACCTGGGACTTGGAGGGGCGACAGGTGAACATGTGATACGCCTTCAGTACGAGCCTTGGAACTCGCTAGAGTAATTTTGTTGTCCGTAGCGATTTTTCTAGTGTTTTCTAGTTTCTTCTAATACCTTCTAAAAATAAGTGACATTCATTTCGAGCAACGGTGTGCTATCAGATTTTGCTTCAGACATGGGCACAGGAAACTTTTGCAAAACTTCAGCAGGCCTACGGAGACAGTGTTTTGTCAAGGACCTAGGTTTTTTGGTGGTTTAAGGCATTTTCAGTAGGAAGAAAATTGATTGAAGATGAATCACTCAGCGGAAGGCCTTCATCTTCAAGAACCAATGAAAATGTCGATAGAATCCGGGATCTTGTGCGTTCAGATCGTCGGTTGACAGTCAAAATGATCAGGGAAGAGTTGAATTTGACTCACATTACCGTACATCAGATTTTGACTAATGAATTGGGTATGAGATAAATCTGCGCAAAAATGGTTCCATAAAACCTTTCACAGGACCAGTCAAATAATTCCTGTGGCTCCTCAGCCTCCTTATTCGCCTGACTTGAGTCCTTGTGACTTTTTCCTCTTCCCAAGATAGAAAAATCACCTCAAGGGACGTCATTTTGGGACACTCGAAAACATTCAAACGTCTGTAACCGACCAGCTGAAAGCGATACTATTCTACTTTAGCAAACCCACCAGGCGATGTTGCCAACTATAGTAAAATTAAAACAAGTAAATTTAAACTAAAATCACAATAGAATTAAAATTATTTATATAATAATGCTTAACTTTAATAAATCTAATTAAATAAATATGGCGGTATTTAATAATAAATAATAATAATACTTTCACTGTTGATTAAAGAGTAAAAAAGAGGGTCCATAATTTGGCATCCTACACCACTTCTTTATTATAAATGCATGAACAATGATACACAATTTTAATTGGACTAATATGGGGGGAAAATAAAGTATTGTGCACCTAAAAACTGGGTAATTAGGTTAGGTTTAGTTAGTAGAAGTCTAGGACAGCAGAAGTCGAAAAGTTCGAAATAAGCTTAAAGGAATTTGTAAAAATGGTGGTATAGGATGTAATTCTGTACTTTTATTTTGTAAAGTAAGCTTACTTTGAGCCTTTCGGCTTCTGCTGTCCTAGATTTTTACTAACTAAAGCTAACCTAATTACCTTGTATTTAGATGCATAGTACTTTATTTTCCCTCACATTAGCCTAATTAAAATTGTGTATCATTGTGCATGCGTTTATAACTTGGTGGTGTAGGGTGCCAACTCACAGTCCACCTTAATTAAAATTTAAAAAAATATCCATTCAATAGATGATAACTATAACAGAAAAAAATTGAAATAAATAATATTATATTAAATTTAAACTTCATTTATATGTTAAAACTATAATTACAGTAGAAAATAAATTAGTATTACTTATTTCTTTATATCTTATAAATAAACTCATTTAATAAATTGATGTTAAATTTAAATTATTCAAATTGAAATATTACATTGTACTATTGGCAACACTTCACGCATGCGCTGTAAGGTGGGATTGCTAAAGTAGAATAGTACCCTGAAAACTATTCTAGTATCCGAGTTTCAGCTCTGCTGTGAGGATTGGAAGAACCGTCTCCAGCGCTGTGTGGCTTCCCGTGGAAGTTATTTTGAGGGAGACAATATTGAATTGTAATTCTATTCGAGTATTTTTGTTTTTTAATCAATCCGTTTACTTATTTTACACACTTCGTATTGTCAGTGAAATTTAGTACGGTGTACGGTATTTTTGTATTCCATGGTTTATCTGAATTTCTTATTCTCAATATTTCTATCGTTATCTTTGTATGTATTTCGAATAGGGGATAGGCATGATTTTTTTAAATTTTTTATTATATTCCTCTTGTTGCATATAAACATAAAAAACAGTTTTTAATTTTTTTTTTTTTTTAATTTGACGGCTTCAAAAATCATAAAAGTATGTAGCGCGCGAAAACGACGTGTGACGTCATACCCTCCTAACTGACACATGACACTACTAGTCTACCGAGCGTACATAGTCTGTTATGAACTTATTTGTTTGTATAACTTTTATAGGTTATGTAAAGTTAGAGTGATTTTAATTAAAATAAAGTTTAATTCTATAAAAACAATTTATACATGTTTACTGAATTAAATTTTATATTAAAATATATAAAATATGGAAGATCCAGGCCCCAGTACTTCGAAACATAGTCGAAAATATTGTTTAGTACCGATGTGCACAAATAGTTATAGAAATCCAAAAAAATAATTTATATCATTACCTGATAACGAAAAACAACAGAAAAGCTATGAGGCGAAATAAAACCGATATTTCAGATAAAAGTAAACTTTATGTTTGTGAAGACCATTTTAATGTGAGTAGGTACATATATTTTATAAATTATTTTAATAATAAATGCGTGAAAAATTGTTTAAAAACAAATACAAAACTCTCAAACAATACAATATAAACACGTAAACATTATGTTTTGTCTGTATCTGTGACGTCAAACCCTTACAGTCTCAGTCGTATCTACTCGGCAACCTTCGCGGCGTGGTCGGCTTATTTCAAATTTACAATATTTTAATTAAAAAATTTGGCTATAATATTAATTAAAATGTGATTTTTGTTGTGTTAGGTGACATAACTAACATTAAAATATCAAAAAAATGTAGTTTTAAGGAAATATAAATTTTATGCGTATCCCCTATTATGATTTGTGTTATTTTCTCCAACACATATTTTCTCCCTGTGTTACACCAAACAGTTCTTCTAAATTTGTAATTAATCCTTATAATAAATGCATAACAAAACTTTTACAACAAAAAATAAATCAGAAGTAACAAGTTTAAACTTTATAATTAGTATTTTCACATACTGGAAAATAAAATTTTGTGTTGAATGCAGTTGTATTCCTTTGTGGATAGAAGTATATTAGTGCACTGGGCCTGTTTCCAATAATCAAAACTTTTAAATATCACATACAGTAATTTCAATACTCGATTCTGTTCCATATGGTAACGAGATTTTGTGAATGAAAACGTATTATTACAGAATAATTTGCCGGAATTTCATTCTGTTTCTAGTTAAGTTTTTAATTGTTTTGCATTTTGTCAATTAACTTGTTATTAACTGGTCAGATTGTTATTTTTATATTTATTTATTAATTATTATATCTGAAAATTGTTTTTAAATGATACATTTTTTTATGAAGGGGAGGTACAGCAGTATAGTACTCACAAGTTTCTTATACAAAACTAACAATCTAAAATATCATTCTATACATCAAAATTTGCAACGAATTTTCATCTAATTGGATATTTTTAACGTCCGAACTTTATATTTTGTGAAGTATTATATCTGTTTGATACTAATACTCAATATATACTATATAATATACAGTACCTAGACAAAATATTATAACCACTTACGATTTTTTAAAAATTCATTGTTTTACACAAAATCAACAAAATAGTACACGAATTTTATTTTTATTTTGCATTTTATTATTTCAAATTATTTCAGTACATTTATAAAATGTTTTTTAATATTTTGTGTTGCCCCCCTTTGCTTTTATTACGGCCGCAATTCTTCGAGGCACACTCTCAATACATGCCCTAATACAATTTTCAATTTCTGGAGAGCCATGCCATACTTTTTTAATATTATCTATTAAAACTTGTTTATTAGTATTATTTAAATCATAAACAAGTCTTTTCAGGAGGTTCCAAACATTTTCGATAGGATTGATATCCGGCGAATTACCTGGCCAGGACAAAATTGGTACTTTTTGTTCTTGCAAATCAGTCTCAGAATAAAAATACAGACTTGAAGATGTTTAAAATAGCTTATCTTTTAATAAATTCACGATATGTTAAAGAAATAAATAAAGTAGCATATGATTATATATCGGCATTTTTATTAAACAGTTGTTTTTGTAAGTGGTTATAATATTTTGTGTAGGTACTGTATACTATACAATATATACTATATTGTACTATTCTAACCTAGTACTAGTAGCAATGGCAAATGTACAAACTAATGGTGTCCGCATTAATACTAGACCAGCGGCCGGCAACCCAAATGTGCTGGCGTGCCACTTTTTGCATATAATTCTATTTGACAAAGAGCGGGTGTTACCTATAAAAAAAAAAAGGTCGACCTAACGTATGGGTCCGATATGTTTTTTTTTTTCAGCTTATCACATACGCCCGTCCTTGGCGTATACTCTTCTTACAGTTCATGCATCTTCTGATTTTACGATTACAGCACTGGGTCAAAATTACAAAAGCGTGTTTTATTTTTGATTTTACAAAATAATCACAGAATTTTATTTTATAGAACATTAAAAGTTACTATATTTTTCTGAAGATAATACTTTTTGTAGGAAGTTGTCATTATTTTCAATGTGTTTATAACAAAAAATAAAATTGGGAATTAATTCCCAAATTTTGGCGTGCCACCCAAAAATGCTTCGCGTGCCACTAAGTGGCACGCGTGCCATAGGTTACCGACCAATGTACTAGACCAGCGGTTCCCAAACTTTTTAGACCGCGACCCGGTACGATGTTTTAAAATTTTTCGCGACCCGCCTTATGAAAAAAAACATTTATTTACAAAACAAATTTTATTTTCAAGCAGTAGCTTTATAGTAATAAAGAGTAATAAATAGTAATAAAGAGTATAGTATAGTAATAAAGAATATAGTATAGTAATAAAGAGCACAAATACACACTATTCTAGTGATTAACTGACGTAAAAAAAATAATATGTACAAAAAAAATCTTTTTTGTTTTTACAAGTTTTTTCGCGACCCGGCAAAATTTTTCTGTGACCCGGTGCCGGGTCGCGACCCTCACTTTGGGAAACGCTGTACTAGACCATTGCAAAATAATTTCAAAGATATTATAGGTTATTTTTAAGTGTAAAAAAATGTTACGGAATGGTAAATGTGCAAATTTCATTAATATGCGTACGACGCGGCTAATTGTAGGTAAAGCTTAATTCTATAAATATGTTTGTAGCTATTTTGTTTTATTGTGAAAATTACTTATAGTTGTAATTGTTTTATTTTTGCTACAATCATGAATCTGCAGTTTTTGTCAATATATGCTGGGGGCAAAAATAATTATTTTTTCATAAGAAACACGTGTACCAAGTGGCATTATATTATCAAGTATGGTATTTTTCGATGAAGTTTCTTAACTATAAATAATAGTGTCGAAAAAAAATGTTGACTTATTATTTGAGCATTTCTATACAGTTCTTTAAGTTATAAAATAAAAGTTATTTGAAACCCACAAGTATATTTGAAAAATTATATAATACTAGCAGAGTACCCGTTCTTCGCTCAGGATAATTTCAATTAAGTTGATTATAAAATAAATAACCATATCTTATTCTGAGCATGTTTAAAAAAATTCTTTGTACACAAAGTTTGTGGTCTTCCAATTTAGCGCACAAATAAAACAATCTGTGCTTTTACACACCCTCGAGCAGGCTACACATATAGATCTGGCTGTAAGTGAAACAGCTCGTATATTATATAATTAAAATAAAGCTAATTATTCATAATTGGGCTAAATGGGCTAATATACGAATATGAATATTGTATTTAAAATAAATAAGTAAATATTTACTCCAAATTAATATAAAATTTGCTTGATGATTTCTTTACTTTTGTTTGAGGAGGCGGGGCCTCTCTTGCCTTCTCTTGAAAACCGCCAATTATTTTTTTACTTTAATTTTACGTGCTAGAAAGGAACATGTGGGATTATTTCAAACTGAGACAGATGAAAGAAACGGGAAAACATTAGAATTAGAATCGCTGAAGTCTAACGTAAGGCAAAAATTACAAATGATGATTGGTTAACAGCAGGCGCGCACCCAAATTTGTTTCTTAGGGGGCTCTGAAGCCAATTTTTTTCTTGGCACGTTGTTCACGTTTTATTACAAGACAAATGTGTCCCTTAAAAACGTGTTATTTGAGTGCTTGTGGGCGGGAGGGGGGGGGGGGGGGGTTAAGCCCGTAAGCCCCCCTCTGAGTGCGCGCCTAAAAAGAAGTGTAGCTGTAAACAGGCAAGAGATTGACTGTTATATATGGTAGTTGTGCTAATTTACTTAAACAGTCAAATTAATAATCTACTCTCGCAGATATTCTGCTATAGGTTTATTAATATTCTATGACCTTAATTTTAGTTTATACGAAGATTTTTATTATACGGAAAATAGTTGTTACTGCTTTGTTCGATTTTATCAACCCTTGATATATTTAGAATTAATCTCTACGCCCGTATTTTCTAGGTTTCCAAATTTTTAAACATAGATTACGTGGGCGTCTATATTTCGATTCCATATAAGAAATAACTAGAATGTTTCCATTATACGACTTTCCAATTTAGTATAAATTTCGATGTAAACATGTTCCTACAGTCAACGTGCTCATTTATTTTTTACAAATAACTGAGTTCCCCACGCTTTTTATCATTGTATACATTTTCTTTAAAACATTTTTGGTTCACTTAAAAATGATTATATTATAATTTGCTACAGTGAAAATATTATGCATGAGAGAAAATATAACGCAATTTACCTTTTCTTAGGGGGATACCTTTATGTCTGACAAATGACGTCGTTAAAGAAAATTTTAAAGCCTATCAATATAAAGTTATGTTTATTTTCCGACAAAAGATTCCCATTAGACGAATTTATGAATATAAATTTAATTTTTGATTCTAAACTCTTACAATACATATTTTAAATATAAATAACATTTTCTTATATGCAGTTAGCTAAAACTCAATATAAAACACTAAATTATGATTTATTCTAAATAATTTTCGTGTTTGTACAGTACCATCTCAGTTGTCTTTTTTCAGATGTCTCCATGCCCTATTATAAAGGAGTATCTGAGAAAATTGGTAAGATACTAAAGAAGCATAATATCCAAGTAGCCTTCAATTCAAATCGAGTTCGACTTTAAGATCTATCCTATCATGTACGAAACCCAAATCTGTCCTTAACAAAAACTGTGTCTACTCTATTCCCTGCCAGTGCGGGAAACAATATATTGGCGAGACTTGCAGACCTTTGCATGTGTGGGTAAACGAGCATAAGAAAAATGTTCAGCAGGGCGAAATTTACAGTTCCAAACTGGCTGAACATGGTTGAGAAAATGAACACCAATTTTAATGGAAAGATGCTAAACCCTTACTGTATGGAGAAAACAAGTTCAAAAAAAAATTGAAAGAGTCTGCGTTGATCGAAAACTCTGGAAATGCTGTCAGCCAAGCTAGCATAGAATTTCCTCAATTCTGGCTTTCCATTATTCAAAACAATCCTTTTAATACTCAAGTCATTAATCTGGTAACAAACAACTCATTACCACACAATAATGTGACAAACAACCTTAATCCGGTTGTTAATGCTTCGCATGTAGTCCCGTCACTACCTATACCTGATTCTAACCACCCAAACAGTAGCAACACACCTATAACTTGCTCCCACTCTTACAATACCCGGTATAAAAACTCGAAGAAAATTGAAATGTTTATCAATTCTCGTGATCGCTGAAGACGAAAACAGATTGTTGAGCAGTTTCCGAAACGTCCGAATATATTTTATATACTCATGAAGTATTATATCTTTTTGATACTTATACTCATTATATTGTACAAGGTGTCTCAAAAGAAATTTTATATTTATTTAGCTTACTGCGTGAACGCAACGTATCCGAGGGGCGCGGGGGTTATGTCAATCGGTTGCCTGGCTCTTGGGAATTTAGTCGCTATGGAGCGTTTCTCGGGAGCAGACCGCGCGTTATGCGTGCGAGAGTTTTACAAAAACGGTGATTCGGCGACTGTAGCTCGTAGAAAATTCTGCAGTATTCGAGGTTTTCGCCACTTAAATGATGCGCCAAACATTCCTCTCATTCAACATTGGGTTAAAAAGTTTGAAGAGACTGGTACAACGCTGGATAAATCAAAATCCGGGGACCTAGGTCATCAAGAACGGTAGAAAACGTGGAGAATGTTAATCAGTCTGTTCGTGACGACCCGAACCTTTCAATTTGGAAGCGCGCAAGTGCTTTAAATGTGCATAGATCATCATTACATCGCATTATGCACAAAGACCTAAAGCTGCACCCCTACAAAATTCAATTGGTGCAATAATTAAAGCCCCAAGATGCCAGTCAGAGGCTTAATTCTCAGGCAAATTGATCTCCCGGAGAGGTGACATAAATTGGCCTCCACGCAGTCCAGATTTAACCCCTATGGACTTTTTCCTATGGGGTTATCTTAAATCTAAAGTTTACGCCAATAAACCGACTTCACTGGCGCATTTGAAAGAAAATATCCGTCACGAAATGGCAGCCATCCCTGAGTCCACCTGCCGAGACGTCATAAGTAATTTTACTGTTCGATTAAATGAGTGCCGAGAACGCGAGGGTCTACATTTAGACGATATTATTTTTAAGAAATAAATCCCCAAAAAGTGTATTTTAATAATTAATAAACATTTTTTCTATATACGGCTTACTTTTTTTTTAATCGATCCACTAAATATAAAATTTCTTTTGAGACACCTTGTACTATTCTAGCCTAGTACTATCAGCAATGGCAAACGTCCAAAATAACGGTGTTCGCACTACTAACGTTACCTTTTCTTAATTTAACAAGTATCGCTTGATTGCAATATTGCAATACGTTTTGTTATTTCTCAGTCTATTTTTCCGTTTGCTGAAAAAAGTTTGTTCAAAAACGGAAATATAGCCCTTCATTATAAGATCCCAAATTTTTCTAATCGCCTCATACAATATTTTTTTCAAATTTCACTTAATAAGTTAAAAGACTTTATTATCAGTTGTTTGATGCTGTCATTTCGTCAACTTATTTCGCGTTTCGAAACAATAGAATCAGTGAAACGAAAGATAAAATATCATATATGGGATTTGTTCTAAATACAACCTATAGAATTGGTTATTTATTATCATTGCAAATCGATTTATCATCTGTTGCCAAATTCTGTTTTATGAAAATATTTCGGAATAATTTATTATTATTTTCTTTCTGGAAAAATAAAATAGCAAATGAACACTAGTATCAACTAAACAAAAATATTTTGTGATAACTTAGTTGGTTTAGATAAATTAAAGTCCCTAGATAAGAAAAGTGCAAATCATTGTTGTAAAATTTGTGCCTCAGTTTTTGATGAACACTGGTTCCCCTGTTCGAAAACAAATTTTATTACATTAGGTTGACCAATCTAAGTTGAGTTAAGTATCATTCACAGCTCATGTTTTAATAGATAGTACGTAATTCATAATGTTAATGTTAACGCATAAGAATGTTAGTTCTACACAAATCCGTATAAGCATTAATAGCTCCAATTTAGTGGATAAGCGTAAGAAAATATTTAACGCATAATGTTAAAAGTTTGTATATCTCAAACTTCTGACATTAACATTAACATTAAAACACTGACAACTGTCAAAATGAAGGAATATATTATACTTGAAATTCGAATAAGACTTGTGGATGCAGCTTGTGACATAATTATTAGTAAAAATGTTGAAACTAATATTGAAAAATAGATGTGAAGTGAGAATTTTTACATATTTCAGGGTTTCACAGGTATACAGTGATACATTTCAAAATAGACGAATATATTATACAGGAAATTCTAAAAAGACTTGTGGCTGCAGTTTATGATGTACTAATTAATAAATGTGTTGAATCTAATAAAAAATTGATGTGAATTTTCACATATTTTAGTGTTTTTCAGGTATCTAGTACCCAAGTTAAAGCAGTTATATGTGTGAAACATTATTTTTTTTGCGGTAATCAAGTCAAAATGAACAATATTTTGAAAATAATGTACCGTTTGTTATTCTATGTACTAATAGCATTTCGTTAAAATACTACCATGATCTTTTAAAATAAAATATGTATTTTTTCAACAATAAAAAAATTAATTTGACAAAAATTCCTTTTGAACTATTTTGGTTTCCATCAATGTACATTATTGAGATTTTTTTCAGATTTTTAGACCAACACTTCTGGGAAACAGAGTGGAAACAAAAGTTAACTTTTTTTGTGAAATCAAAAAGTTAGGTTAGAGTGAGTAGCTTCAGAAACATTATAGTTATTTTATTTAATAATTAACTTAATAAATATTATTTTGATTCTTTTTAGAAGTACATTAATAAAAAAAAACAATACATATATTTAATAACAAGATATTTTTATTATAAATTGTTTAGTAATTTCTATTGCGTGTAGATGGCAGCTAGATCGATTTATCTATTAAAACATGAGCTATGAATGGTACCAAAGTATTGTGACTAGCCACTAACATTATCCATTAACATTATGCACTATGAATTACGTACTATCTATTAAAACATGAGCTGTGAATGATACTTTAAGCTATTATACCGTATGAGATTATATTATACTCAGTGTTCGTTCCAAATCTGTCCATAGCAAATTAACATAGGAAAACAGTTTTAGATGAGAAAAGTCGTAGGTAGATGGTTACGTACATAGATGGTAGAGGGTTACCTTCTATGTTTCTACAAACGTCCACTAGATGGCTATATTGAAATGTGTTATTATTATGTTCGTATAATTTGACAATTTTTATTGTGAAATCAGTCGTAGGTTATAAATTGACCGAGTAGTTTGTTGACAGTGAGCGTTAAAAAAATAAGTTTGTGATAAAATTGATATTACTCGTAAAGGTTTTCGTTGGATGATTTTTTACGATTTTAGTAAAGGCCTAACTCAACAACAATGCATAGATTCGCTTCGTTTAACTTCTAGTAATGAAGCATCATCAGAAAAGACTGTTTACAATTGGTTTGCAGAATTTCGTTGTGGTCGTGCGTCTGTCAGTGATGAATCTCGTGAAGGTCATCCAAAATCTGTTGTGATTCAAAAAAACATCGATGCTTTGCGCAAAATGATTGAAGAAGATCGGTATGTGACTTACCGTGAGATAGAGGCATCCTTTGGTATATCGCAGACTGCAATATATTTAATTTTGCATGAACATTAAGCTGTGAACAAGATCTGTTCCCGATGAATTCCGCATAATTTGACCGAAGCTCAAAAAAAAGCTCGTGTTGATTGGTCTAAGGGAATGCTAAAAAATTCAACCTAGGCACTGCAAAATCCGTATTCAACATCGTTACAGGTGACGAAACTTGGATTTGTTCATATGAACCGGAAACTAAGCAACAATCCACTGTTTGGGTCTTCCAAGATGAACTGAAACTCAAGTTGTTCATTCACGCAGCACTTCCAAGAAAATGATGGCCTGTTTCTTCGGTTGTACTGGACATGTCACAACCATTTCTTTAGAGGATCTGAGAACAGTTAATACTGAATGGTATACAACAATTTGTTTGCCAGAAGTCATAATCAGGAAAAAAGCAGGAAAAATAACCAAAAACGTCGCATCATTCTTCATCATGACAATGCAAGCTCCCACACAGCACGTCAAACAATTGATTATTTGAAGGAGAAACACATCGAATTAATATCTCATTGCCCGTATTCACCATTATCCCCTAACGACTTTTTTTTTGTTCCCCAAAGTCAAACAATAATGCCTGGACAGCGATTTTCATCACCTCAAGAAGCCGTTGAAGCCTTCGAAAACCATGTTTTTAAGATACCAACTTTAGAGTGGAAAAATTGTTTCGAGAATTGGTTTGAACGCATGCAAAAGTGTATACATCTTAAGGGTGAATATTTTGAAACGCAATAAAACAGTTTTTCTTTTCTTTGTTTTTGTAAAAACTTAAAAGGTAGCCCTCGTACTCGTTAGGTCTTTGTTGGCTGGTTTCATAGTCTCGCTTTTACCTCAGCTAGGAATTACTAGCTGTAGCAGTCTGCGTAGTTAAACAAATAACTATATTTTAGAAATAAAATGTCAGATAGAAAAGGAATGAAAATTCTCAATACAAAAAAATGTGTATTTAAATTCTCATCTTGAATCGTCTATTTTTGGATGTGAACAATAAAAAATAATCAGTAACGTTTGAGAATGCAGGTCGCGACAATGTGAGCTCGTTCGTTATATCTGAATACCAATCAGCGGTAAATGAATATACTTGAGTTGTTCTGTGCTAAATGTTAGGGAAGGGAAAGAGGGGAGAAGCCTGGTTCGATGCCCGATGACATGGGTTGATTCCGTGGAAAATTTCATTGAATTGCGTACAGCATTGGCATCCCTCTGGAATGTCTGATTGAGAGAACTTCGACTCATCGCTAGGATTTATATTATCACTGATGTGGATTACAGGGACACAGGTAGTTTGATGAAAATAAAAGGATGCCTTTATGATCTCAATTCTTATAACTTTTTTTCTATAAGCCCCTTTTGGAACCATTGATTTGTTCAATCAAAAGGATAATCGATTTAAGGTTTTGTCGTTTATTAATTTTTTGTTCAGAAGATGAAAGTTAAAAAAAAGAAAATTTACCATCAAGTTCTTGTGCATTATAAAACAATATCAGAAGGTATACAGCCTAAACTGTAACTTGGAAAGAGGAATCATTACAAAATCTCACCCAAGCATAGGATATACGCTGTTGATTCTAAACCGCCGTATACCTTCCACTACAGCCTCTATTTTTCTAAAACATCGAAAATACATTCTGATGATTTATATTACAAATTAAATACAAAATAATTTGGAACAAATTATATCGAATAAAAAAAATCAAAATATGTTCAAAGCAGGGCTTCGAACCGTTATTTTTTTCGTATCGGTTTTCGTTCCGGTTCAATTAAAAAAATATATCAGTTCGGTTCCGGTTTTCGTTCCGAAAAAATAACGGTTTTTTCGGTTTTCGGTTCAGTTCGGACTGATAAATTTTTAAATGCCTTTATTTGTATTAGAAATTTAATTTCTACTATAATTTAGAAGAACATTTTATTCCTTAATATCTTTGCAAAATTATTTTGCAATGGTCCAATATTAATGCGGACACCTTTATTTTGGACGCTTGCCATTGCTGATACGAGAAATGATGATTCATCACTTCGAGAAGTGATGTTCATCACTTGTTCCAGTTCCGGTTCGAAGCTCTGGTTCAAAGGCTCAAACGACCATGAAAGGGATTGAACACGGTTAACAGTTTAGCAGTTTTATATTAGCATCTTTTTAATATTCGACTTATTTTATACTATAATTTATACTCTATACCAGCGTTTCTAATCTTTTTGACTTGCGGAGCCCTTTTCAAAATCAATTTCTATGGCGGAGCCCTTTAGGCCTAACATATGTCTTACAAATTAATGGTGTTTAGAAGTAATGTTACGGGGAAGGGTAGATTTTTTCACTATAATTTCTCTTTCATAGCTCACTTATTGATAGACAGATTTTTATAAAATGAAGCAAATAATCAAAATACACGCAGATTATTCAAACAACAATGCATTTCGCCGATTACATTCCAGCTAGTCGTATGGTGGGTTGCTACACGTAAGAGTTTTCTCTAACTCGAGTTAAAATCATTTGTTTTTGTATATTACAACACTAGCAGACCCCTTGCCAACAACGTTGGCAAACTGGTAACGAACAAAAATCAATATAAACAGTAATCAATTATTAAAATTTGCATGATTCTGTGTATATTAACAAAACAAAAACGTTTCTTGATTATACCTAGGAAATCCTAAAAAGTTGCTTAATGCGTGTCGTTTCAAAATTATTAACGCGCCGGATATGGCCCGCGGGCCATATGCTGGACATGAATGGTATAGCTGTTTCGGATTATACCTAGGTAATCCTAAAAAGCCGCTCAATGCGTGTCGTTTAAAAATTAGTATCGCACCGGTCAGTCCGCGGGCGTAACATCAATTAACACAACATCCTTTCATCAGGTAACCAAACGTACTGATTTGAGAGCTCTGGTAAGTCAGCTTTGTCGAGGTACGTCGTTTCCCCACTCAATTCGTGGCCGCCCGCTTGCCGCAACACCCGCACCAAGGAACTTAGCGTTACGTACACACAGAAATTAGGGCTTTTATATATATAATACAAAAACAAATGATTTTAACTCTAGTTAGGGATAATTTTTACTTTAGCAACTGGCCATTAGAGTCATAAACTGGCTAGAGTCAGATATCGTATACATTCAACTTTTCGTTCAAATGTTTTTTCCAGTTTTCTTATTTTGATTCTGTTTTTTATTTCTAATTCTTTTGTTTTTGTTTAATTTTTATTTAGTTTATTTCCTGAAACGGCAATGGAGCCCCTGAGAAGTGCAGGCGGAGAACAGATTGGGAATCGATGCTCTATACATTCGACTAATTTAAAGTAATTATTATAACCATATTCTACTATAACAAATGAAGTGTCAGAGGGAAAAACGATGATAGTCCATTTTTAGACAAAAGTGAAATATTAGTGCCATCTAACTTGATTGTAAAATATTATATATAAAAATGATAAATTCCATAATTTGCGAAAACACATTTAATATATAAAAAAATATATTTATTTTAGTTTCAATTAGTTTCAGTTCTAACTAGTTACTTTCCAGTAAAAACCGTATAAAACAAGTACCTCTGAAATAAAACGTAATATCAGAATTTGAACTTCCTCTGCATAAATGCGATTTTTCCTCGCTAATCTCATAGGTAAAGTTTTGCATAATTCATTCCAAAAGACAAGCTATAGTTTAATCTGTCTTTAAGTTAAAATGTTCATCAAAGACTCACTTTATAAGCATATACTACTCATGTTAACTTCATATAAATCTCTTAGCTTAGAAAATTATAATTCGATTTAACTTTTGTGATAACACCTGCTTACACGACTTTGTAAACTAAAATTTAATTAATTTACCTCAGTGATATACTAATCATAATGTTTATTTTGGGTCTGTTGTATTCATTCAAATTATTATGAAGAGATGCATGCAAATTAAGGTAAACGTATTATAAATTTTTAATTAATAGACAAAAAAATACAGACTACATGTAAACAAAATATATTAAAGAGTATATATCTCAGGGTTATCCAAAAGATTTCTGTATTCAGAGTTGGAATCAGGGTGCAGAGGTGTGGGAGTTCCTAACCAACGCTACAAAGACAAGCTAAAAGATAACCTCCAGTCATGTCAACTGGTCAGCCCCTCTGTCGAAGTACATGGCGCTGTTGAGTGATAAACGGAATACAGGAGTCTGAAGGGACACATATAGAGCAGGCCACATTAGTACGCAATAAATGCAAATCTAGACTCCAAACGCTGTTGCCTGATTGTGTTTATAATTATCTCTGCGCTGTTTGTGGCAAAATGCTCGCATCCAGAATTGGTCTCTTTAGGGCTCACTGACTTGAACCCTCCCCAAAACATTAAAAAGAAAAACACGGACCTGGATCCTTTCTCGATCGTGACTGCGACTACTAACAATAAAATACTTAGATTTTTCTTTACTGATATTGAGTCCTACTTTTCGAGTTTCGTAATAAATAAGTTCTTTTAGGTATACAACGTCTTTAGCTTATCTAAAATAATATTCAGTTCATCTGCATACATTAAAATTTTGTGCAATCCGTTGAACTGTAAACCATGGTAGTTGGTACCCAGCATGAGGGTGAACAGTAAAGATGAGGTGCATCTTCATGTTTCTTCTCTGGTGTCTTCAATTCTGGTAATTTCAAAAGGCTGAGACAGGAGGTCTATTATTGAGTTAATGCAGAAGCAATGGAAATTTTTCTATTTTTGAAATGATCATTGTAAAAATCTGTTTAATATTTATTAAATGTAAATATTCATTTCTTTTTCTTTTTTTCAGCTTCAGCTTCTCCAATTTTCATATGGGATCGTTGTTACTGAGGAGTCTCCTCCATTCTCTTCTATCCAAATACTTCTCCCAAACTAGATCCTTACTATCTAAATTTTTCTTGATCGAATCCCTCTACCTCGTTTTAGGTCTGCCACGGATTCTCTTACCATTGACAATCTTATTCATAGTCACCCTTCCTACGTAATCATCAGGTCTTCTCATTATGTGCCCATACCATTTAACGGCTTTCTTAAGCTTTCAGTGATATTTCCGTGACTGTTGCTTTTTATTTCGTTGGAGACAGTTGAAATTATTATATTCACATTTCCCGCCTTGTTTTCATTTAGGCAGTTGATAATATTGTAGAAATAATTGTGTCCAAAGAACTATGCTTATGTTCAATAATGCTTCATGAGTTTCAAATGGTGAAACTGCTGCTGAACATGTGCAAAAGTTTATGAAATGTTTAAGGAAGATATATTTTTTAACAACACTTGCTATCGCTGGTACGAAAAATATCAATCCGGAAAATTTGAATTAAAAAACGAACAACGTAGCGGAAAACCATCTGATATTGATGAGAATATGTTGAAATATCCGACGAAAATTCGCGACAAACCACACGAGATTTTGCTTCAAGATTAATGTGAACCAATCGACAGTTGTTCGTCATTTGAAAAAACTTGGCATAGTTTCAGCTGTATCGAGTTTCATCAAGATACAGCCCGACCACATGTAGAGATGAATACTGGTTATTCCGATCATTGCAAGCTTTTTTTAATCCTAAAAAGTTGAAATAATGTTGACGAAGTAAAGCGTGCTGTTGATATCTTTTTGCCTCTTAAACTGTCAGTTGTTTTCAGGAGAAAATTTGCGAAAATATTCTTTAGCCGAATGATTTGTTAGCCAGGTCATTCTTTAGTCAAGGTATTACTGTGCTGCTTTTATTAAAAAGTAAATTTATAAAGTAAACGAATCCTTTATTTGTAGTGCAATATTACCATAATATTTAAAACCTTGAAAAATAATGTATTTTACAGTGCATAAGTTAGTTAAACGACGTTATAATTTTGGTAAAAACCACAAAATATATAACTGCAAAATTATTTTATAAAGTCACCAGTGGAAGGATTTCAGTGCGAATTAACTGGACTTGAAACAAAGAATATTGTATAAAATATTACTTAACTACATTTCCAAGGGATATCGTTATTTTAAATAACAGCATATTTTAAATTAACTTTTAATTTTACAAAAATTATTCGAAATTTTTCGTTTTATCAGAAAACGTCTCAAATAAAAGTTATTAATTATTGCTTTTATAGAAACTTTTGTTCAATAAATTGTTTCGAAATATTTTTCTGTTGTGAAATATTCAAAAAAATCTTAAAATCGACACGAGTAAACTCCCATTTTTAGTCAACCGATTTTTACCAAAAGTTGATCAACTCGTGCCATTGATGGCAGAAGCTTAAATATGATGTTTCATAAAAATCTTTTCAGCCGAATTTGCTATGCACGTGTACACAGACGGACAGACGGACAGACAGACAGACAGACAGACGGACAGATGGACGGACAGACAGATCGACAGACATCATGCTAAAAATAATCAAAACGTTATGTAGGGACCTCAATTCGTGGAGATCAATCGAAATCTCGAAATGTCAAAATCGGTATGATCACAATACCTCCCTTATATATGTTGACGGTCGGTAAAAAGTAATGTAACAGACGGCTATCCTGCTCAAAATAAAATGATGGTCAAACAATATCTTACCGAAGTATTTCCAGATACATGGATTGGATCTAGCACCAAGGGATTTTTGTTTATGGGGAAAAATATCCAGATTCAGAATCATTAAAAAACAAAATATCTTTGCAATGTTCTAAGCCAGCGGTTCCTAAACTGGGGTCCACGGACCCTTGGGGGTCCGCGAAACAATTTTGACATTAACTTTACATCTCCCAACTTTACGCTTTTATTCAAATAACTCATTTAATAAAAATCCTACATGGTCAAGCTTTTTGTATTTGTTGTTATCTAACTAGTTATTGACATAACTAAACAATAATTAGTGAAAAATTTATTATTTTTATTCAACTGCAAATTATTTACAGAAAATATATTATAACAAGATCTATTTTGACCAATATTTGATGAGTTTAATGCTTATAATTTGATTTTTTTAATTCTTTTTACTACTATTTTTATTCATTTTATGTTTTTTATTCTATATGCCAGTGGTTCCCAAACTTTATTGACCGCGACCCGGTACGAGGTTTTAAAATTTTTCGCGACCCACCTTATGAAAAAAAAATATTTATTTACAAAACAAATATTATTTTAAAGCAGTAGCTTTATAGTAATAAAGAGTAATAAATAGTAATAAAGAGTATAGTATATTAATAAAAAATATAGTATAGTAATAAAGAGCACAAATACACACTATTCTAGTGATTAACTGACGTAAAAAAAATAATATGTACAAAAAAATCTTTTTTGTGTTTTTACAATTTTTTTCGCGACCCGGCAAAATTTTTCTGCGACCCGGTAATGTGTCGCGACCCACACTTTGGGAAACGCTGCTATATGCTATTAAAAATATTCATTTCTATAAATGCGCAAAACCATTTATTAATATAACCAGCGATACATTTTTACTAATATTTATTATAACGTAGTGCCTATTAGATTATAATCTAATAATTTTGGCTCAATGATTATTGAGCCAAAAATTAAGTCTCAAGAACGACGTAAAATGCGTAGGGTTGGAATGGGGTCCGCAAAAAAAAGGTTATTGTCTGGCAGGGAATTGAGACATTTTTGAACATTTTATTATGCAGGATAGCCGTCTACTACTACTACATTACTATTTTGTTTTATGTTTTATTTCCACGGCTCTCTTTATTTTGACGAAAACGTCATTTTATTTTCCAAATATCTAGTATTACAGACTTTCTATGACATTATATTAAGACTTTTTTTAAATAAAAGCCAATTTTAAACCACTTTTTATTCTTGTATTTTTGCTCTAAAATGTACAGGAGAGCCAATTTACGCACTTATCTAAAATACCACGTTTTGTTACACACAGTATGTAAGATATACCATTAGAAAGACCGATATTTTTTATAAATTCCTTATCTTGACAAATGTGGTTAGCACAATGTGTTTTTGCAAAAGGGCAGTCGAATCGGTTACCACGTCAATCAGAGATTTATTTAGTGAACTTTTATTAAAATTTTGGTTCCTTTCCGGCAAACCTTACTATATTTGTTTTTTTTTTTTTTTTTTTTGTCAAAATTCTATTGTTAATAAAGGTGCTAATTTGTAAATAAATAAACTAACAATTAATATCGAATATTATTTTGCATAATTTAATAGTTTAATTGGCAACTAATATATTATATATATTTTTTTAGTATCTGTTATAAAACGTATTTAAATTTATGAATCAAGTGATTGTTATTTAAATGTATGAAAATTATTCATCTGTGTCCAATTAATCAGCCGTAAAATGAAGCTGATTTACAACAATCTAATTTTCTGGTTTAATGAATAGAATTGTGTTATTTAAAAAATTAAAACAGTACCTAACACATACATAGTTTCGTTTGTAAATATTTTATATAAACAAAAATTTAATAATGAATAAAACACTCACACCGAATTAATTTGTGGTTTTATAATCAATTTGAGGAATTTTAATATTGGTCAGAATTATAATGATTATTATTTTAATTTTGATAGATATAGTGGTATATTTTACCATTATTAAATATTAATATTGGTTAATTGTTATGCATTTATTATCGTGTGATAGAAAAAACAAATTCAGCCGATCGACATAGCGTTGTGGTAACACGTGCCCTGCGTTACTAAGGTCTCGGGTGCGAATCCTGTTCAGGCATGGAATTTTCATTACGAAAAATTTAGAATTGTCCTAGCTGAAAAAAAAGTTTAATTAAATAGACTAGAATGGACTGGAGTCAATGAAATAAACCATGTACAAAGAGATTTTCGTATTGTGCCATTATGCCAGTAGGTTGTAGAATTGAGGTAGACCAAAGCTTAGGTGGGTTGATTGTGTAACAC